>OZ025282.1:6412130-6719630 GCA_964019165.1 Mastigias papua | reverse complement strand
CACCCGACCCTAAAACGTCTTTTTTAAAGCATAGTAATAGTTCTGTAGACTTTTGTGTTCGCATTTTGTTTCCAACTGAAGCTAAGAGTACCGGGTGTTGGTAAGAACATAGCTTAACTTGATTTGTTTGAACTTAAAATTTTATGCTGATATTCCACTACTCTTTCTGCGACCAACAGTAGTATCGCTATTATGGTGGTAATGAGATGTCAATGTATCTCGTAGGGAATTATATCCTCACTGGTGGGGAATTGAGACGTGGGAGCATTACGTTGAGGGGGGGGGGGAAATGGGAAATGCAACGTACAACTTTCCTACAGATTTCATTACACCGCTTTTGTGTAGTGTAATAGAAACCAAACAGGCAGTGATTGACAGTAATGGAAACACAGAAATAACAAAAAATTTGACACTTTCGAAGAGAGACGGTGACAACGAGGAGTGTTACGGAGAAAATTCAAATTTTCAAAAGAGGGGATGCCTTCTAGTTAGAGGTCATAGGCCAACAAGTGGGATTATAGGCCTGGTGAAGACCTATGTGTGTTAAAAACCCCTTCCTGATACTTTTCTGATTTCATTTCCTTGCAGAACTATTATATAAGAATCACATGCAATGAGAGGGTGAACGTATTGACCTTGTTGATGCCTAGAGGCACTACGTATAAAGTGACAGTTTTGTTGTTGGATAAGACCAACCAAGGAGACAGACACAAATTTTTGCTCATTGTGCCTTCACCTGATCCAATTGCATGTTGTTTGCGTCGTTTTTACCTACGGTTGACATACAGAATGAATCAAGGTGTCGAATTCCCTCGTAACCCAAAGGAGTAGTTCCAATATTTAGTTTGTTACACTAGTGAAGACCCGATTTACATTCTTATTGTAATAGAGATGTCAGAGATTTCTACCAAAACACATAAGATCAGTTTTATGAAGTTGCAATGGCTCATACTATTATGAAACAATTGATTAACAGCCTGTGGATTAGCATATGTGACCTGAACGATAAGGGAGTCATTTGAGTAACCATATCTTTGATGCTAATGAAACCCGTAAGCCTCTTTTAGAGGCGTAGCTACTGGGGATCCGGGGTGCCACGCCCCTAATATTTCCAAACAGCGAGCAAATTTGAGCAAACATTCAGAGATGCAGTATATTTATATTAAATTTACTGGGTTGGAATGGCTCTCTTCACTGCTGAATGTACTTGTTAGCAATTGTAAAATAGCTGCACGACAATTAATCATTCTGAGATCGTGAGCATCGTTTCACCAACCGGACATGTAAAGGTCACATAGGTAAATGGTTCGTTTGCTTGGAGCACCTAGCAAAAGCGGACATAAGATCGATTCATCTGATCAGTAGTAAATGTACCATTCGAGCAGAAAACCCTTTAACATAGTGAATTGAAATTTTACCATAAATGTAGTTTACTTTAGGTGTGTTGGGAAAATTCGAGCAAAGGTATTTAAACCCATCTCCCTATCAATAACATCCCTGCCACTTTGCAGAGCAGTTTTAAGTAGTAGACGACGTAACAATGCTATATAACACGCTATGTGTTAGACCACCCACTCCTAACGGTTATAGTAGAGTAGATCATCTTTCAATATAATCGGGCTTGGAACTAACATGAACTCTGAAATGATGTAGGCAAAGAAACAATGGAGGATTATTGGATGTAAGGGGAACTTGGATCAGAAATGGTCAATTAGCATGATCGACGAATTTCGTAAATGGGAAACACACTAGATAGCCTGGATAGATGACAATGAAAGAGCTGTAGATTTCATGAGGAAGTTTGTAATGTCCACCAAGTTGTCGTAAATGATATTTTAAAATGTTTGGTAGATTGGTCGGGGAGTCAAATTCGATATATTATAAGGCATGAACTTCATTTTGATGTGGTGTTCTACAGGTGCTGTTGAAACTACTAAGTTGAATCTTGACATGAAACAAAGCTGTCTGTTATAAAGTTGTGAATGCATTCATGGGAGAACATTCATGCGCGAAAACAATACTGAACTAGTGCATATATTCCTTCTCCCAGAAAGCAAAGAGGAACTGCTAGAATGTATGGGGAGTGTCTCTAACACGAAAAGAACCGATTCCACTTAGTGCAAAAAGAACGAAGTATGAACATACTTTACGAGGGTATAAAAGTTGGTAGGAGCTGTTTGGGTACGATAAGTAGATTGTTCTAAAGAGATATCTGAATCGGAAGATTTTTGATAGAGGTTCTTTCATTTTGCACCTTGCTTTTATTACTTCCTTGAGCTGACCACTTCACTCCAACAGATGCTAGAAGGATTTCTTATGTTGTCATACAGACGTGTTTATATGCACGCTCTAACTGACCATCGTCATCCTATAGTGTTCAGCTATATGAAATGAAGGCGGGAGTTGGTCACATTCACACACCTAAAGCTATATTCCAGCTCTTTTTGGCCACAGGAATGGGCTCATGTAGCACCCTGGCGTATAAAGTAGAACTGAACATGAATTTTAGACTACTTTCGTTTTTACTGCTTTTAGTTATGATGGGTCCACGAGAGTGTGTATACATAATCAATGATGATATCTTTATTCATTGCAGTATGGCCTTCGTCAAGAACCTTTCCACACTTTAAGGGTATGATATGCTCCTGCTCCACTTTTACGATTTCTATTTGACGCATTGATTTCAAACCAGAAGAAGCACAAATTCAACCTGTAACATTATTTGCATATTTCGTTTAATCCGTAAATATTTATCACCCGATTGAATCATTGTTTGGCTTTGAAATCCATCCTATATTCATGAACATGACACGTAAACCTCCTGTTTAATTTGCATCAATTAAGAATCGTAATGTCAAATCAACTTCGCATAGAAATAAATGGATCCAAATGGCAATACTCATGGGCCTTAATTATAACTGCACACAGAGTGTTTAGAAAACATGGCCATGCTTGCAATTGGAATCAACCAGCTTAATTAAACAAGTTATCAATATTCATCTACAGTCCCACCTCCTTTCAGCTTCTGCTAATATGAAGGAATATGCTACTGAAGCATTTACACGCCCACTAGTGCCTATGATTGTGTTTCTTTTCAAATAGCTCGGAAATTGCAACCAATTCCAGCACGTCTTGATTGCTCTTGTTAAACGCATCATAGATTCCTTCAAGCCTCGACTAGCTGAAACCTCTAACCTGTGATATAAGCATATAAATGCTCTAGATTGGTGGTGAATGGGGAGTTTTCCTTGTTTGTCAACTTGATTAGATTTACTACAAGTATTAGCTAGAAATTCAGCGACGAATACATTCATCCATTCTACAATATCCGTGTTTCTTCGTTAATTTATTTATTGTTTATCAATTCATTCCTGCATTTATTTGGTCATGATAGAGAAAAAGCTGTTGCTACTGGAGTCATGCATTCTTCTTGTCATGAGCTGACTCATCGGAAAAGGTGGCAGGGGGCACGAGGGGGCTCACTCCCCTTGAAAATTCTCTGTCTCGAAAGATCTTGTCTCTATTCAACAGATCTTACCTTTTGTTAGAAAATCTGATGATTTTTCATGATTTCCAAAGCGTGGGCTAACCAAAGTAGATATATCACAAGCAATAATTTCCTCACTTTTCCATTCCTAGCAGCAAAAACAAAACTTCAATATGGTCTACAATATCAAACTGTAGTAGATGCTTGTCGAATTTCTATAAGCCGAAGATCTACTCATTGGTATAAGCAATATCTTTATACATAAAGTTGATGGATTACAACCAACTAAAAGTGAGCTGTTTGTTACAATGATATACAGTCAACCTCGCATAATTCGGATCACTTGGGACTGGTTGATTTTGTCCGGATTACAAAAAATCCGGATTACGTAGAAACTTTTTCAGTGTTGCACTTTATTAAGAAACTAATTGGACTTAGCAATTCTGTCCGGAATATACAAAAATCCGGATAAAACCGACCCGAATTATGCAAGGTTGACTGTATCATAAAAATCCCAGCTCTTTATAAAAAAGTTTTTGCATATCCTACTGTTTCATTCTTGGCTATTATATAATTAAATTTTCTTTGAGATTGCACATTATTTTGCATCATGTTTTTTCCAATTCA
Source organism: Mastigias papua (assembly GCA_964019165.1). NCBI lineage: Eukaryota > Metazoa > Cnidaria > Scyphozoa > Rhizostomeae > Mastigiidae > Mastigias > Mastigias papua. The sequence continues at coordinate 6,715,516 of OZ025282.1, read as the reverse complement.
TGTCGCTGTTTCATGTGACAATCTTAGGCTAGTCTTGGATCTTATATAATAGAATGCTTTCTTCTGTTGGAAAACCCTCTCATACAAGCAGAAGTTAGATCTGGTTGTTTTTGCTAATATTTCTACTACTATCCGATAAAAATCCCTCTGGTGAATGGATATTAAATGCCCTTTTCTTATAGTCGTCAAGTTTGGAAACATTTCCTTACGTTATATTATTGAGGCTCGTTCGAGTGTGCCCTAGTTATTTTATCTTTTAGATATGTACCATGAAGCATCAAAGCAAATGAATAATAGCCAAACTTAGACAAGATAAAGTTTATTATCAATGTCTTCATTGTCTCTCGTTCCATGGCAACTGAAATTCACGCTATCTCACGAGGCTTCTGGCTTGCATTCTTTCAAGGCTTTTGAGTATGTGTTTTGAGTTGAGTTCATAGGCGGATCCAGAGTTCTGTTTTGGGTGGGGCCACTTCGCAAATTATACTGTGGGGGGCAAACATTTTTCATAGTCAAGCCCTTCTGAGACTCTTGGAGTATTATGTAGAGTGTTCAATTCATTCCTTATTCATTTTCTGGTCTAATTCATGTGGCAATCTCCGAATACAAATTCTCGGGATACAGAATATTGCTATTTGGGGGGCATGGCCCTTCAGACCCCTCCCCCTTGGATCGGCGCCTGGTTCATTCGCTTGTCAGATGCAATGGTTAAGTGTCGTCTTTTATCACTTTGTTCCATCTGAGTTTCTCTAATGTATGATTTTAATTTCTCACTAATATTTCCAAGTATCAATAAGTGGCATTCGTCTTTGTTGACTTCCATACTTTCCGTAGGTATACAGTAATCACTCCAATATCTGGATGAAATTTTGGACATAATGTGTATATGAGCATCTAACTGTGTCATCTGCATATAGTTGCAGATACCACTTGCACATGCTAAAGGACAGAACCCTTTTCAATATACTGGAAGGTAAGCCGCCATGCTACGACATAAGTTTGTGTTTCTTTCTATGCACTCAATGACATGGAGATTTTCATTAAGTCAGTTCATATTGAAAAAACTACAGACAAACAAGTTTTATTCCATCAACTTGGGTGGATGTTGGATAACTCGAAGGAAGCTCTGTTTATGTACTTAGATCTTGTAATCAATGGACAAGCACCTATCTTCATAGCAATGCTAGCTTATTTGTCTACAAGTCTGAAACTCTTGCAATATTTCATTTTACGTCTATGTATGCATAGTTGAAAGTCATAAAGCTTGATAGGCCTGCTGGATGCTACCCATACTGTCCTCCAATATTTTCTTTATCTCCCCCTCCCTCCAAAAAGAAGCATCTTCACGAAGGCGCTGGTTATCAGTTCTCCCCCCTTCATTTATTCATTTACCTATTGCACTGGTATTCTGTCTGTCAGTTGCTGAGCCTTTCAGCTGTTCAATTACTGCACGTTCATTTGCATTTCTCTATGAAGGTCGAAATAATGGACCACGTTACAAAAATTCTTGTTTACATTCACATAAGAATGGTGTGAACAAGCAGAGGCACAAAGAAGAAGGTCGTACGCCAAAAATTATAAGGTTCCCGGTAACATACTTCATGTCATATTTCTCATTCTCAATTTAATCTCTCTAGGAATCACCTCTCGATAGGCCATAGAATTATACTAATAGAAATGTATTCCGACCTTTCCCTATTCTAGCCAATTTAAATGTCATATGTCTAAAGTTTTTAGGATGCATTTTCTAGTATGGTTCTTCTTTTCGGAAACACACTAAACTCGCAGAAACAAAATTGTTCAAAAAGTCATATTTGCAATATTGTTCAGGGTGACAGTTCTAAAAGGAGTGACGTCTATAATACAATGCTCATAGTTATCACCAGGTACCAGCTTCTCCACATTTCTCCAAAACAAACAGCAAGAGGTTTTGTTGGTATATAGCAATCATGCTATTAAAGTGTATTGTTCTTCCTCGACAGAGCTTGAATTCCAAAAAGCTTCAGTCCTATGAGATGGTTCTTATATCTATTACCGGGTACCAGTTTCTCCACACTTTTCTATGTAGTGTTAGTAACCAGCGACATTGACGGAATATTATGGCTGGGTAACGTCCTCTTAAGCAAAGTCGGTTATAGTACAATTTATACAGTATGGGACTGAATTGATTAAGCGAGCATGTGAAGCTAAGTGACTTGAGTGTTTTGTCCTCGGATGCTCCCTCTTAGAGGTAGTTTAGTCTTTGCCAGTTTACTACTAAATGAATTTACCTTTCGCTAAATATTGCTCTTATTCAACGATACCATGAGGGCTGGTGCACCGTTTTGACACTGTATCGATGTAGGAATTGAACCTTGTACATTCTGATTGAAAAATGCAGAGGCACCTCTAATCGTGGACATTTGGGGAGTTAGGGATGCATTCTCCCTGCTATATATACTTCAAGACAAGTGACGTTACTTGGGCTTAGATCCCTTTGAAGCTTCACCCCCAGTCTGGTTGCCTCAACTCCCCACAACAAACGGCTAAGTGCCTGCCACTGGTACAGACCATCACATGTTCACTTTTGTGTGAAAGTAGCATTGATGCCATATGGTGGCTCACTTTTGAAGAAGTTAATTATGCGTGCGTCAGAAAGTTAGCAGTTTTCACTAAATTGTTGAATGTTCTGTCATTGAGGCGGCTTCTTTCTTCAGATGTTACAGAAGGTGTTCATCAGCTTCTGAGATTGAGGCTTCCAAAGGGAGATTATTAACAATTTGAGGTTAGAGCATGGGGGCTTATTTGAGGGGGGCTATTGCGAAGGGGAACCAGTTCGAGGGTTTACGGTATCTAGTTACCAGGCTCTCTTCGTCTTAAACATTTATTTGTGTGCCATATTGAGGTTTATATTGCAAGTCCTCTCAATGGAAAAACATGAATGTGAAGAGAACTGTAGACTAACCGATTCGTATCAATATATTGACAACAATAATTTATCTTAGATTTAAGAATACCTGCCCGTTTATGATTTGCACATATTAAACATGCGGTCAAGCAAAATAGTGATACATGTAAAGAAATGGCCAAGGACACTGGTTGCTGGATTCAGCCTATGCTTCAGCTATGATAATATTGACTAGTGATAGGGATGAACATGAATAACCACACAACTAATTCAGTAGCTAAATGTGTGAGACATTCTCCGCCCATGTTAGATAAGGGGACCACATTTTCAAAGACGGCAGCAGTGTAGACCGAGTGATAAATTGACTGTGAAATATAGGAGGTGCTGCACGGCCCAAAGCTGCATGATTTATTCGAATCGTACCCTCCACTTGATGATAAAAGTATAAATTATTTATATACAAATGATTGCAAAGAAATAGATAATTACTAGTATCCTGTATCTCGCATGAGGCGTATCCCTATAGAGACACTTCATTAGACAGATGGCTGTGTAAGTCTAGAAAGCTGAGAGCCTAAAGGGTGTGGGAATAGCAAGATGTCATGTATACTAGCAGTTGAACTGAACGGACCTGGCTCTGTTAATAATGCAGTATGATAAACAATGTTCACTGGGATCTTGAGAAGAAACGAAGCGAAATAAGTTTCCTTAGCATTTAGCTTTTGATCAAAAGTGATGATGGTTGTTTTTAGTACTGTTACTACATATTTTTAGAATTAGTGCCACTGCGTAGTCTGACTGGCCTCTTTTGATTCCAATGGTACTGAAAGAATTGCACAGACTAGATAAGGCGATAAGACAAACGTTACTTAAAAGTTATCAGATTTTCTAGTGATCTGACGAATTTTGAGGACCCTTTTTTCATCAGTTTTGAGCAGCTTCTTATTCGAGGAGTTACTTGTTTATTATTTGTTTATTTATTTATTATTTATTTATTTTAGGGATTATTTTGCTTGTTTTATTTTATTCTTATTCTTACTCTTTCTTCTAGGACATACATATTTATCATCATTACCATTATCATTACCATTATCATTGTCATTATGATTTTCATTATATACTTTGGCATAGTCTTCTAAACAACACTTACTCTGTATGCTTTTGTCCTGACCACCTGTCCATGTATCCGAATTCTTAAGAAAACTATTATCACTTTTGTTGTTACAACAGTCAACGCTAACGTTTGATCTTCCAAGACCGCGAACTTGTAATGTCACTATTATTGCCGAAGACTTCTTTATGTCTTTAGAAATGGATACGGTGGAGCTACAATTTGGAAGATTTTTATGCGTAACATTGAAATTTCAGTAATTGTTGACTTTTTGGACTCTTTCTTTGCATATCGTTGAGTCTACAGTCGTGAAAGATGCTTTTAAAGATAGTTTGATTGCACCAGCTATGATTGCACAGAGATTTGAGGCAACATCTTGTATATTGCATCTGAGAGGTGAAACAGGTTCAGGCCTAGGACACGTCTATAGATCATGAAGAACTATTAACAACGAATTAATTGTGGCACTTGGTGAACCACATGCTAACGAATTAACTATAAGCAGGATGTTACGCATTAATTTGCCAAAAATAATCAATATTAGCCATATCGCTATCAAGGGAAGAGAAATATGGAGAGACTTACATGTGGCTCATGGATAAGAAGTGATTGTTATAAATGAGCTGATTTGACATGAATGACAGACCACTGAGCGTATCTTGATACCCTGACATGAAATGTGGCCGAGGCACCTTTGGCCGAGCAATTTCTGCTTATCTCTCCAAGCAAATGATGGATATATTTGGTTAGATAATTGAGTTGTGACATGACTTTTTTTCATTTGAGGCTACAATATATTAATGAATCACTCAAATTGCTTTTGTGACCTTGGGATTTTCGATGATAATAATACTTGTGAAATGATAGATGGATGGGTGGACAGGTGGATAGGGGTATTGATGGATGGATAGATGGGTAGGTGGATAGAAGGACAGACGGGCGGATGGACGGACGGACGGACGGACGGACGGACGGGTGGGTGGATGGATGGATGGATGGATGGATGGATGGATGGATGGATGGATGGATGGACGGATGGATGGATGGATGGATGGATGGAGGGAGGGAGGGAGGGAGGGATGGAACGTATGAATGAATACTACGTCATACAGCATGGCATACTTTTGCAATGCAAGAATAAGTTATACTACACATAAGATTGCAAACTGCAGTGCAGTGCTTTCCTGCTTAAACGAAGGTAGGCAGATGATAACTTGTACTATAGCATTACAGATTGGAAATCTCAAATATTCTTCGTAAAGAGATCTAAAGTAGAGATCAAGTAGATCTGAAAAGAAGCTTATTGCAAGCTACAACACCAACTGAAGCACCTATTAAAGAAAATTACAGTATTCAAAAACTAATCGCTGACAGATGAATAAGAAGGAACGGAACATTTTAAGTTCACTGCTAGTAATTTAAAATATTTTTTAGCAGAATTCCGTATGTCAAGAACGGATGTTATTTGGACGTACATGACACTCAATTGCATTAAAGTTTCCTTATTGCTTCCACACTTCAGATATTCTCATATCCCGAGAGGAATAGAGGTAGCTGACAGAAAGATCTTTTATCATTATCTGGCATGCTGTATTGACCGTTAATTACTGATCAAGGAGATTTTCATAGTCAATGGCAACAGTGGCAGTTTTTAGGAGGGCCAAGTGGGAAACTGCCCCGCTGTAGTAGATACGTTGGCATTTTTCCAGATAGCTTGAAGACTCTATGAACTAAGATTTAGACTAAAGTCAGTAAAAGAGTCTTTTTGTAACTTATGCTTTTTCAAAAGCCTTACACGAAGAAAGGAAAGAAGTGCTCCCAGTTGAAGCCAGGCATAGTTTTACAAGGGCAGCTTTAGTGACTATGGGAAGGGTTTTGTGTCTCCTATTTTCCAATAGTCAGCGGCTTTACCACTAGTGCCATGGCCTAAAGATTTGCAAAAGACTTCCAGAAGATGACTCCCCTTGCGAATTCAAGCTGGCTACGGGCCTGGCTCGAATACACATTCTTTGTAAGAAAACGGTTAGCAAGCAGTCAGTACTCGACTGCTCAAGAAGTTATGAAAGTTCAATGCTGGATTTTAGAGTCATAAGAAAGTTGATTAGTTGATAAAGAGGTTCTAAAGCGTGTGGGGGTTGAAGACGTTGAATTGAAGCTAGTTGGAAATCGTTTGCGTTGGCTTGGCCATATTTGTAGAATCGATGATAACAGACCAGTCAAGGCCCTTTTGCACAGTGAATTATTCCATGGATCTCGACCTGTTGGTCGACCCTATCTCAGCTTTAAGGATACTTGCAAAGTTCTTTGAAGTGTGGTCATGTTTTAGATCTATGGAAGACTATTGTAGATAACAGACAAGAATGGAGAAGGCTAATTTGCGCTGTCTGTGAAAGTCATGACATTAAAAGAGTGAAGGAGGACGAGAGTCGCAGAGAGAGAAGGAGGCAAAAGAAGTCAAGACCATAAAACTTTACTGTGTAGTATCCGTTGCTTTTGGGTTTATAGGCGTATTGTTATATATTAGTTGATACATATATGAAAATCCAACTGTCGCGCATGCGCATCATCTCTAGTGCTTAAGTTGCATAGATTTTCTGTATATTTCAGTGTTATATTTACGTGGTGCCTGTTTGACTTTTGCATCACTGCAGTGTTACACACAAACTGGAAAATTCTCTCTATGAGTTTTATCTGTATTGGACGAGAAAAGCCTTCTTATTAATGGCATGTATCATGGAAAGATAGAAGTAGCAATGTCGGGCTGGCGGTTGGTCGACCATTTTATCAAACAGCGGCAGTTCTGCGCAGCGATCAGGCTTTTCGTTTTGTTTTCTTATTATTGTAATGTTTCTTTGGATTTAATTTCTTTATTAATTGTAAGTGTCAATCATTGTGGGAACTCGCTGACTTCATGTCCTTTCCTGCAGTGAGTGGCACAGCAGTTATATTTGTTGTATGTATTTAGGTCTTATTTGATATATGTAAAAAAAATGTGATTTGAAAATATAGCTGGACCGTCTGTAGTCAACAGCTTCACACTGCTGAGATTGTCCCCTTCTTTGCATGCTGCAGGACAACTTTTGAATAATTGGGTAACAAGGAAATGAGTCTACCGAAAGACTCTTGAGTGGGGTTGGGGGGGGGGGTATAGCAAGCGAGATATACCGGCAGCTTTTAACAATACCCTTACTTACCGAAAATGCACTGTAGTTACCGATAAGAAATAGGCGTTATCGCAACTTTTACCGACGAGTTACTGGATTATTGACGATAGGGGTACAAATATGGAATTATTTATTGAGAAGTTTGATATTCCTGGGCTAAGTTAAGCTCGAAGTGAAAACCTTGTTGCAAATGGTATTCTGTTACTAAGTACATTTCACTTTCGGGAATCGCCAGTCAAGGAAGGCTGATACTTGTAACTGCTTTATACTTTATTGATAGACTGCAAAGTTATAGTTGAAAGTTTTCCCCATAAGCTATGACTTAACTTTTTATCTTAACTTTTTATCCCTTCCGACAGAGACAAGCTACAACGTCAGCGAATTGTTGTGAGGCATTGTCCTCCCTGCCCCCACTGCCTATAAGTCTACGCATGGCCAAGTTAGGGACAATAGACATTAAGTAAGAGCAAGGACATCATGACTCACTGATATAAAAGAACAGACAGAGACAAACATTGTGAAGTGAGTACGATAAAATTAGTGACCCGAATGGGACTCGAGCTCACAACCCTTGAATCTGTTCGTCGAATGTCCTACCACTGAGCTGTCGCTACGAGATAATTAATGCTTCTTGTATCAGAGAAGCGGATGACTACAGGAAGTGGCGAATAAGTATACAAACGTCAAACCCCCCTTACCGTCCACGAGCATTTGGTGTCCATGAGCTTTGGGAATTACTATCTATACCTAACAATATTTTCCAGGCCTTTGACTGTAATCCATCTCATGACATCCGTTCTGTCTTTCTTGACCTTTCTAAAGCTTTTGGTAGAGTATGGCAAGATGGTCTCATCTATAGGCTACTCCTTTCTCTAATTAAAAGTTTTCTTGCAAATTGCAGACAGAGAACTGTTTTGAATGGAAAGTGTTCCGATTGGGGAGAAATATCAGCAGGGGTGCCCCAAGGATCCATTCTCTGATCATTATTTGTCCTAATTTATATAAATGATTTAACTGATGAATTAAAGTGTAATGTTAAACTTTTTGTCGACGATCGCTCTATTTTTAGAGTTGTAATGATCCTAAGGTAGCAGCTTCAGACCTTAATCATGATTTGGAAGTCATTGAATTGTGGACTAAAAACCAGAGAATGTCGTTTAAAACCAGGATGTCGTTGGATAACTAAGACCTAGAGCGGAGAGGTTTAAATCCAGCTTTTGTCCATCCTGATTGATGGAATGAAGCAAATTGGACCATTTAATCAAGGCCTCACTCACCCATGCAAGCTTCAAAGCAAAACTGCTAGTACTCGTCCGCCCCTCTGGAAAATCCGTTACGGTATCCACGATCCAGTGGGCTTATCATCCCAAACCAGATTAAGAGTTACCTTTAAGTAAACTAAATCTTCATAAATTCAAACACAATTTCAGAGATGAACTAGATGCAATGTGTTCATCTAATGATGGTGTTGAGAATGAGGAACACTTTTTGCTGCTCTGCTCCTCTTTCGATACTCAAGGAAGAAACCTTCTCGATAGAACTCTGCCTTTGATAAGACCACTAGGTTTTGCTAGTCCCTCAAATGAACTTTTAACGCATATTTGATTGTATAGTTGTAAAGATTTGCCTGCTGATACCTATAGAGAGTCATTAAAGGGAACCATTTGCTTCTCACATATCGCTTTGACTGATTTGTTTAGCAACGTTAAATAAGTCCTAAAAATCGTTGGTCCACTTGTTTTGTTGTCGTTGTTATGTATTTTTGCCTTTGTTTTCTTGTGTATTTGGTGCTGTTATTGGGTACTTTTCTTGTTGGGCTGCGTGCACACTATGAGCAGATAGTGTAGCTAGGAGACTAAAATTTTTTGACCCAGTGGTATCGCTTTTCAATGTAGTGTAATAGTGTAGTATCAATAGTGGTTGTAGTATCAAAAGTGCATAGAAAAAGCTTTGGGAATACAGTATATACTCGAATGTCCAGGCCTTAATTATCCGAGCCTCAATTACCCGAACCTCGATTATCCGAACCTCGATTATCCGTGCCTTGATTACCCGAACAGTTGATTGATATGCTACACATGTACTTTGAATCAACATACAGTAAGTAAATTGTGGGCTATATGCTCCGGTATGCCCCGTCAGTCATATAAATGCCATTGAAGTCTTTGATGCGTGCTAGACATGGCTTAGATTTCTAGAGGAATCGATTAGCACGAACACAGCTATATGGAAAAAACTATTGATTCTTGCTTTAAATAAACCATTTTTAGGAAATTTTTCGTTATGAATTTTTTATGGGTACTTAAGACAATACCAAAAGAGTTGTTCTCATTGACAGGCATCATTAATAGATGAATTTCATCTTGGAAATTGTCAACGATACCCCTTCGTTGCAGAATATAGGAGAGAGTTTGTTAATGCACATATAGAATGAAGTATGTTTTTTGGCACAGACTCTCGCAAAATTAGAGGAGGCAATTGAAATTGATAACTATCGTGTACTAATATTTGATAATATGAAGACAGAGACTTGAGGGAAAGTAATTCAATCATGCCAAAGCAAAAAAGGTATCTCTCCCCTGTCGTGAGAAAAGAACATACTTGAAAAGGTCCTAAACGGTTTACAATCTCGTAGCCATTATACTGCTGATAAACATTGTCGTGTGGAATTAATTTCGGATAAACTAAGTTAACTTTTGAATGATCAGTATTCAAACAATTTAAGGTTTGCAGAGGGCTGCATGAGTCTGCTCAGCTGCAGATGACATAGCGAATGTTAGACACTACTAAGCAAACCGACTGGGGTGCCCATCTAAATCTAACGTCGTATTAGCATTGAAGTCTGACTCGCACTCATTGTAAGAATCAGTGAAGTCGGCGGCTATCCTGCCTCTTATATATCTTAGGACAAGTGAGAAGACGTTCCATGAGCTATCCCCGACATCATAGGCTTGCCTGTCAACTAGAAATGGGTTCTGTTTGAGAAAATCGTTCCCCCGATGTCCCAGATTCTTACATGAATTACGACAACTGTGAACATGCGTTTATGCATGACTGGGACATCTCAGTTTCTGAAAGCCTGGTTTCCATAAAGCCGTACGGTGCCCCCGACTGTCAGGGATTGCTTTCTACGATCTCCCCGCGGAATCGCCGGTAATCAAGTTTTAATGAAAAGCTTTCTTATGGTACTACCAGCAGCTGCTTAATATGCTTTTAAACTACCGTAGCAACCGGGAGCGAGTTGAATTTGTACATTTCTCTCCCGGCAGTTACGGTAGCTTTCCGGTAGTTTAGCGGCAGTTTAAGGAAGTGTTTCCATTAGAACTTAATTGCCTGCAATACCGAGAGCATGGCAGATGGCAGATAGCTGGTGGCAGAAAGCAGTCACAGCCAATCGCAGGCACCTTACGGCTAAGAGGAAACCGGACTTACGACGAGTGTGAACACTGTACTAGGATTCCAAAAATAAACTGGCGGAAGCTTTGAATAAGTTCTCTACAGCCGCCTATTTTTGAGTTCTGGTGGGGCAACATGTGAGTCGCCGATTCTGACGCAAGTTAAGGCAAATGTGAATCTGGCATTAGCGAGCTTGTTAGGTGGTGCTACAGCTAGGGAAAGACTGCCTCGTTTTGGATTTCATCCATTTTCACTTTGATTTATTTTCCTTGTTCATTCTTGTTAGATTGCGAAGTGCTTCGCTCCTATTGGTCTGCTTCATATCAAATCAAAAATGCTATGAAAACAAAGCCATGGCCATTCTTTATTGCTTTCCAATTGCCCCAGCAAAAGAAAAAGATGTTATTTAATAGACCTCAAGTTACAAGATCTAAACCTAGTTACAGAAATTTGGTAAAAACAGTTGCTAAATGTGATAAAAAGCCTAATATTAAGTAAGATAAAAATGTAGATCAGCTTTCCCTGAATGTCCTTAGTCCATAGCTTTAAATTTCATTTTAAATAACTGAATTGATCGGGCTAAGTTCATTTCAGATGTTAGCCTATTCGAGTCGCTCGCGCCTCAAAATGTATGATTTTTGGCCATATGCTGGTCTTATTTTTGGTATTGCAAGATTGCATTCTGTATTCCGTAAGACTCTGGTATGACTATCGTATAATTTTTCGAAAATTTACCTATTCTTTCAGATGCTATGTCAAACTGGAAGTTTTAGAGCCAAAAATCGTTTCAAGCTGAGCTAGAACCAAGAAGTGCATGTAAACTGAACAGCCTACTCACTGATACTAGACATTTATCAAGAATTAAAATAATTTGGACAAAGTCTGCCATGGTTTGTTCAAATTAGCGCACTCTAAACCTTTTCGTTGTTGTTCATAGAGTCTTCAAAAGTATCCGTATTTGTTTTTCGTTTTTTGCACTGTTTCGGTATCCTTGTTCAAAAGTCTGCGTTTTCCAAATGCATTCTCAATTTCTCCTTTTTACACAGACATCAAAGTCCACAGGGAAACGGGCACTTCTTCTTTCATTTTCACGTCACTTGAATAAGGAGCAATACGTACGGGTCATAATTCTAATACCCGTTTGTATTACACCTGATTGCACTGATACAGAATGGATCTGCAACAAATGTGATACGGATCGATCTCCGGGTTTACATTAGCATGATGTATACGTGATGATTTTAATCCGGCAAACAGGAACACCTTTGACCCTGCCACCAAGAGCGCTAGTTTCGATCCCTTATGGATTTAGCATTTTTGTTCGCTTCTAGCACCCTATCGCTTTTTTCTCCTTTCGTTTGCGTTGTGCATTTAGTTATTTTATTTGTATTCGTGTAGCTTTTGATCTGATTATTTAAGAATTTGAAACGTACGTTCGTGAATAAACTATTATCAATGCTCTCAGCACTCAGTTCTCCAACTGTATTGCGAAGAATTGCACAGATCTATATATCCCAGGCTATCATCTTGATTACGAAGATTTTCACTATTAGACTCTGAAAGCTTGGAGCTATATTTCCATTAATATTCGAAACCTCCTTACATTTAGTAGATTTATGACTAAATCGAAAGTCGTATCAAAAACTGAAGAAACCAGTTGAAAACACTACTCCCTGGAAGAGCAGTTACCATGTAGATAAATCTGTATTTAGAATTCTAGGTTTATATATATATATATATATATATATATATATATATATATATATATATATATATATATATATATATATATATATATATATATATATATATATATATATATAAGTCAAAGCCGCACTAACTTAGTATATAAATAAAACATAGAGAATTCAAAAATATACTTTCTTCTGTTGTAAACGTTTACAACAGAAGAAAGTATATTTTTGAGTTCTCTCTCTCTCTCTCTCTCTCTCTCTCTCTATATATATATATATATATATATATATATATATATATATATATATATATATATATATATATATATATATATATATATATATATATATATATATATATATATATATATATATATATATATATATATATATATATATATATATATATATATATATATATATATATATATATATATATATATATATATATATATATATATATATATATATATATATATATATATATAGAATTCAACAAACATTATATACACTCAAAAACATTTATACTTTACATACTTGCAAAAAACATCCGGAACATAGTGTACTTATTACGTAACAATTAAAAGTTTAAACATGGCAGAGGGAGTGCAATAGTAGATACCTGGAATTGACAGGAGTTGAAATGAAGTTAACAGTTAGAGAGGGGAGGTTTTATATACTTATATATATAAATATATATAAATATATACATAGATATATACAAATATATATATATATATTTACATATATATTTATATATATATATATATATGTATATATATATATATTTATATATATATATATATATATATATATATATATATATATATATATATATATATATATATATATATATATATTTATATATATATATATATATTTATATATATAAGTATATATATTACGGTAATTCAACAAGTTACTAATTTCCTTATTGATTTTAAAGGGGTCTGTGTATAGATAATTTAAAGAAAAATTTAGGCACTTTAAGCTCACCGACAATATTGATAGATGCAATTAGAGGTTGAATAAGATAGTTCCTCTTTATTACCTTCATTCTAATGAACAGAGTTGGAAGGAGTTCCCCACTTAAGTGGTGATTAGATAAGTTTCACGTCGTGCGTAAGCTCACTTCGAAAAAGTAGGGTTTGCTAAGCTGGGGCATAAACCCAATAGACACGCAAGAAATGTGTACCTGATTGGAACTACACCGGGATAGCTTTTAGGGCAATTTAAGGGCGGCTAAAGGGCAATGTGTTTGGTTAAAGGTGAAACACACACAAAAAGTACTTGTATGCCCATCTTGCCAGATCTTACCAGAAGATGAACAACGTTCGACACTTCAGCATTGGTATTGGAGGTCATTCCGAGGAGCTTTATCATCAAACACGTATTAATGTAGCTCCCCTTGCTCTAATTTCGATTTGGAGAATAAATGCATTATTCTGTTTCAAAATCACTCCACAAAGGATGATTAAAGGTGATGACAACAAATTCATTGCTCTCCTGCCGTTGAAAATCGCTTGCTATTAGATGAAGCTCGCTACAGGCGTTGTTCAGACTCTTATTGCTCCATAATCCATTCAAAGAAACTAGTTATGAAAGCCTCTCTGGAAATATTGAATGAAAGCCTATGAATTTCTTTATGATTTGTTAATTACGGCTTAGGATAAGGGTAGCTTTAAGGCTCCGACGGCGTTCATTTGAAACTAGGGATAATTAGTGAAAGAAACCTCAGATTCTTAACAAAGAGTCTAGAGTGTTAAATCTTATGTGTGGATGAGACTGCTTAGAGCATTACAGGGGCTCACTGGGTATGCAGCACGAGTCATGACAAAGCGTGCGCACCAAGACAGTTCGACAATAATTGGCATGATTAAATCTACCCTGTTCTTTTGATACTAGCTATTCTTGGAACATCTCTATGGTATATTGGAGAGGGTAAGGTGCACGTTTTTTCCCTTAGTAGAATTTGCAGCTGGGTCAATCAACGATCTTGCAACTCGTTTGCACTGCTAGCACCTGGACTTCGTACAGACTGAATAAGACATCAATGTTTGTTAGAGCAAAGCAGGCAAACATATTATCTGAGGAGAGTAAGCCCAAAAGAATGTAAACATGGGACGTATCAACTTGAAAATAGCCAATGATACTGTTAAGCAAGGTGCACTAAATAGAATAATGGTGTTATCGGTGATATTTCATTTGATTTTTCAAAATTCATAGCGGTAACAAATTTAAGCGATAATTAACTGTTTTACAAAATCGCCTATAGGAAACTTAATTGAAAATAGTCTCATTTATAAAGGATTTAGTTATAATTTCTACTGTTAACATAATAAAATGTAAAGGAAATTAGAATGTACAAAATTTATCTAATCATTGATAGAATTTTTACAGTTGTGAGGGAGGGTAACAGTTTATTTCCATGCTGACCTCATTCCATGATTTTGCTCTACGACAAGGAACTGCTTTTTGACTTTATCGAGTGACTGTTACAATTAGTAATCAAGCGATTGTTATAATGATTAATGATCAAGCAATTGCTTCCATTTCTTACTAAGGGAGTATCACTTTTGGGATAAACCACTTTGATGTGAAACGTGCAGAGGGATTGAAGGTAGAGAAGAATTAAGAAGCTGAAAGACATAGATGTGATTGGTAACATTGAGAGACCTCATAGTAGGTTATAGTGTAGAATATTATATCATGATCTGGGATGGCATGGTATGGTAAGTTATGATGTGATCTGGTATGATGTGATCTGGTATGGTATGGTATGGTATATTATGGTATGGTATGGTATGTTATGGTATGGTATGGTATGGTATGGTATGTTATGGTATGGTATGGTATGTTATGTTATGGTATGGTATGTTATGGTATGTTATGGTATGTTGTGGTATGGCATGGTATGTTATGGTATGGTATAGTATGGTATGTTATGGTATGGTATGTTATGGTATGGTATGTTATGGTATGGTGTGGTGTGGTATGGTATGGCACGGAATGGCATGGCATGGTATAGTATGGTATGGTTTATTATTATATGGTCTGTTCTGGTTTTGCTTGGTCAGCTATGATATTGTAGCATAGTATAATAAAGTATAGTATAGAATAGCATAGCACAGCATAGCATGGTATATTATGGAATGCTATGGTATGAAATAGCATCTCATAGGGGAGAGGCTTGGTATGGTGTGGTATATGGGCCATTGCACTCATGATCTTGCGTGGTTGAGTCTGATCTGGTACTATGCAGTATGGTGTGGTAATATATGCTATCGTGTGTTGGAGTGAGTTTGGTGTGATTTTGACATGGTATGACAGTTTACCGGAAGAAGTTCAATCTTGGTGCACAAGAAAAAATATTCTTAAGTTTGAAGCTCTGATTTACATGTTTTATCTTACAATAGCATTGCTCTTCTAAGAAATATTACATATCAGAGATGCCTAGTTCAAATATGGATGGTATCCTACTGAAGATTATGATTTCTTCTAATGTATTCTTCTAGAGTGAAGTTGTGAAAATGAAATAAGAAGAGATACCAGAGCGAAATTAACTATTTGCACTAAGTTGAAACTCATTGTACCAGGATAAATTGAGAAGCTTTTCTACTTGAGATTTCTTGTTTGAATTGCTTGTATGCCAATGCAACAATCATTTTGAAGGATAAACGCTTGCGGAACATGAAGGATAGGTTTCGGCCTAAAATTACGTTAATTTGCTCATATTGCGAAAGGATCGATTGGACCTTGCAGAGCAGGCTGATAAAAGGTCGAAGTTTAAGAAATCATCATCAAAGGGACCCAGCCAAATAATCCCAGTGTAGAAAAGTTCTGAGTATTGAACTTTCAGGTATGCTAAAGAGGAGATTCGAGACTTAATACAAGAGCTTTTAAACATCGAAAAAGGAGCGTTGCAAATAAATATGCCATTGAATCTTGAAGTATTTTCATGGATTTACCTAAATTGCATTGAGCAGATAATGTAGGGACATGTTACACAAGGACAACTGAAATCATGTGGCAAAATGCTAATGGGGACAGCTGAAGAATCATCCTTAACGAAGAATCGTTCTTCAGGGAAGAATTTCTCTTGAGTGAAGAGTCATCCTTAAACGAAAGAGTGGCATTCATCGAAAAATTGGCCAAATGGAGAGTGCTTGAGAAAAACGCTGCATTGATACTTCATTTACAGCTTCATTCCTGGTTATATATATATATATATATATATATATATATATATATATATATATATATATATATATATATATATATATATATATATATATATATACATACATGTTTATATACATATTTATCTGTTTATTTATTTATTTATATTTGCATTTATTTTTATAGACTTAGTTTTTGGGTCAAGCTTTGGCATTTAGCTTGAAACTCTTTAGCCCCAATTTGTTCCACGTATATTCGTGCTACAATTATCGTTTTATCCGTCAAGGGCTTTTAAGTTGAAAACAGTAATCTTTTTACTGTATGTAAGATCCATAATACAATTTTTTGGAACACAGAGATGTTTTTATTGAACTGGATGAAAGACAGGATCATGGGTGTGGCTGTCTTTTTAACTGTTGTATTAGTAGAATCGCAGATGAATCTTGCAAAACGTGTGTCTTCTGGACACTGTATAGAAACTAAGTAAATAGTGCAATTTTTATTTATAGCTTGCAACGCAGTGCATTTCTACTTCAGCAATCTCTCATGTCGAGTGCAAAAGACACTATTTAAAAGTGGAGAGCATTAACCATGTCTTATGCTAAGTATATGAGCCAAAGTGAGCTTACAACCAGCCTGATACTGAACACTGTATACAGAAATCCGCATAGCAACAAGGTGCACAATGTATGTAATAAATAATCTTGCCCATATTGAAATCACATAGAGAGATTATTACAGCTTGATTTATGGATATTGCTTGCTATAGTTTTTGCTCAGTGATAGATTGAACTGTTTTATTTTTGATTGCTATAGCTTTGATTCCTTAAATTTCATTATGAATACGCACACACGCACAAGTAGTATTGCTGTGGAAAATTGAAGTGGAAAATTTAATAATAGTGAAATGTAATCGCGGCTTGAACAAGACATCTGCTTTGAGGGCAATATTAAACTGGCCATTTTGGTCATACTTCTTCTTGGCCCCTCATTGTATGGCCCCCATCTTTGGCGTAACTGCCCTTGTTGGAGTTTAAGTGCTGTTTTTCCTGTGTGATATGATAAAAAGTATGGCTGTGGTAAGGCTGAGTGTAGTATGTTGTCACAGTGGTCAGGCTATGCTATATTTTTGGACTTTCATTTTGCTATGTAGTGTTACTGAATTAAACTGCAAAATCTAGCTTACTTTTTGCTTATATGTCCTAAACTTCACATCTAGATTTACATGTCTACGTAGAGTTAAATAGAGGAGCATATGCAAAAGTATTCAGTTAGTATGTACTACTATGGGTCTTGCAATTGTCCGTTATCCAGTTTGTTCTAGGGTTTTTTCTCCTTGGAGTTCAGAGCATAAAACTGAAGCTATCGAGTTTAGTACGTAAGGTGCTGATTCTAGTATTCAAGAGAGAATTAGGGGACTTTTCCTTCCATTTGAAATTTGATATGCGCATAGCTGTGTAAAATGATAGTCATTCAGGTAGATTACCCATAATTTAAGGAAAATTTCCAGACGTTTGCATTACCTGGATGCCTATCAGCCCCTTCAAGGTGGAAAGGAAGTTGTTTAGCTCTAATGAGGGCTTACATATTCCGTAAGACTGTTAAGTCTTCCTCCGAACAAAGCAGAAAATACTGATCACCTTCCTTAATGAACAAAACTCTGGACAGGATGTAAGAAAGGAATTTCAATTACTGTTGTTATGTGTAGTTTCCACAAAATCATCCCCTTTTTCTGGATTCAAGATAATGCCATTGCAAACATGATATCAGCACAAAAGCAAATCATCTATCCAGAAAAAAGCAGATTAGAGACATGCCTCCACTTCTGCCCACACAAGTAGGCTATAGGAACAAGCAAACCTTAGCGCCTTACTCGTACTATTCTATACTCTGTAGGTCAGAATCTAAATAAGAACCTTCTACTGGTTCACATTCTTGTAAAAGATGGGTGTGGTCTTTCTTTGAAGATGCATTATCGGTGTAACTGCAACTAAGCTCTAGCAAGTTAGATAGGCGAGTAAATAATAAATATTTATGCTATTTAGAAAGTAGTAACGTTAAATATTTATCAAGAGCGCGCATGTTACCTTGTGTTAATTTTACGACTTTCTTTCAATCAATGGAAGTCGGCCATCAATGGAAGTCATTCATTGGAAGTTATGGACGGCCCCTTGAAAATCAGTTTGTCCTTATGAATATTGCTGGTAAAGCGCACATGCATTGGTCAGGATGGGTCAGGTCTCAAACTATTAACTATTTATAAGCAAGGAGTGCTGACTTGATCATGAGAACAAAATATCTAGGTACATGTGGGTGTTTCTTCCTGTCTAGTGCAGCATGTATTTAACGATTCTACTCGTAGGAAAACCCTAGCTCACTATGCCGGGGGCTCAGAATAAGTGTCCTCTCTAACAAGCACTCCCCGACGTATGGAATCGTATATGGGACTATGATGGGACTAACCTTTACCTTTATTCATGAGAAAATACCATTATTAGCTGTCCTGCAGAGGCTCATCATTGGGCCTAGAGTTTCTTAATTGAGTAGTAGCTAAATGAGATGGTGATTATCTGTTGTGCCTTTGCAAACTTTGGTACAATTTTTTCTGGTTGAATTTCCTAAATCATGTCTCTTGTATGTATTAATAGCATTTCTACCTAGATCTTCCTTCAATGAAACATACCTGTATTTGCTTTGTCTATGATTTCAAAATATATGGTTGCTGGTATTATGCTCCAAAGTTCCCTTCGGATAAAGGTTGCCCCCTACACCCTTTAACGTTTAGGGAATTCCTGGAAGTATGGTGCGATCGTCGGCTGGATCATTTTATAGGCTTCTAGCTGTAATGATACTGATCAGTACTCTGCGGAAGTTTAGCTTCATGCGAAATGCAAGTGCCATTGGTTTTCATCACATATGTGCTTACACAATTTTACTTGGATGGGTGGCATATAGACAAAAGTGGTCGCCATCTATTTTCTTGATCAACTGTATTTTAAAGAGCTCAAGGAAATAACGATGACAGCTTCTATTAACAGCAAGTTAATTGCAGCATCTCGAACAGAGCGTTAAATATGACCAACTAAGACCAACAGAATGGATGAATTGCAGACTGAAATTTGATGAATCTCAGTGATACAAGCTAGATTTCCTGCTTTATGACTAAATTTTTATACAGCTTCATAAACATTGGGAGCGTGACACCCCCCACCAATCCCATGTCCCCTAGTCTTCATACCTCTAGCTTTGGTTCCTGAAAAGATGAACAGCTCAGCAATTTAAGATTTTACATAATGTGGTTAAATCACTTTATCCAGAAAAGAGCAATTGTTCCTGAGTTCAGATAGCTTTTAAAAAGTGCTTAGAAAGTTCTTTTTGGCCTCAGAAAACTGCGAGGTAGTCTATTTATTGACCAATTCTTAAACTTTGTTTATATGCTTTATTGAAACTAAACACGTGTAATTATTGCTGTCCATTAGGAAATCAAAAATGGTCCCCAAATGAAGGCAATTTACTCTGTGAAATGTAGACCTCAGATCGGTTCTATAGGCCATCTTTTAAATATCCCATTTGAAATGTTGACATTGGAAATATAAAGTTTATCTAATAAAGCTTATATTCAAGCTGTTAGCTTTAAAGAACTATAAAGATGATTTGGTGCAGAACATTGTTCCCATTATGAGGTATAGCTCTCCATACTTCTAAGTGAAGTGTTTTGTTCCTACATGTGATAGTGAATGTTAAGTCTGTCACTTGTTATGCAATGACTTTACTCCCATACTCCCGAATGTTTCATTTTTGCCTATTTTTTGAGGGCTATCTGCAGTATAGAGCTTACAGAGTATATCAGCGTACCACATGGTGCATATCTATGTCCATTTGATTCAGAATCCCTGAAGTCTTACGTCATTCACAATGATTATCGAAAATGATGCAAAAGAAGAGGAAATATAGTTTAAGAAATACAGGATGAAGTTTGGTATTGGCTTTGTGCCACACAGTAGCCTTTACCTTTGTGCTTTTGACTGTGCCTTTGGCTCGTTATCTCACTTTCAGGAAGTTTCTATTTTGGCTTTGATAATGAGTTATCAAGTAAGTTATCATCGGTTTTGTCTTATTCGTACTCTTCAATTGTAGAGTCTAGCAAATATTCACAGATTAGTACATGCGTTGGATGACAATTCAGTCCTGCCAGGTAGAAGACCTCGTTTAACTTCCTTATAACTTTCATATTTTTTTCTGTTTTGCACATCACATAAAAATGATTTTGGTAGGTGAGGGTAGAAAAGTGAAGAAAACTTTGTTGTAAAGATGCCTTCTTTGTGAAATTTTTCAATTTGAACTCCTCAGTATGCACCACTAGAAATATATATATATATATATATATATATATATATATATATATATATATATATATATATATATATATATATATATATATATATATATATATATATATATATATATATATATATATATATATATATCTGCTATATAAATAAACACTGCTCTCGAGCATACTCTCTTTGCTATTTGTACTTACACATCTTACATCATATTGTTGCTTGCCCATACCTTGCTGCTGATTTTTGACCGAGTTAGCTTTTATTTGGAATAAAGATGCTGGTAGGAAACGTCTAATATTGAAACTGTAGTTAGGAACATTGTTAGTATCAAAGTTTCAGAACAATTTCTAATGCAGGGAGCTATGGTGTAACGTATCAGTGTGGAAAGAGAACAGGTTGAATTAAACGGCGAAATGGTTTTGAAGCTTAAGAAGATTAGGATAATATGATATATTAATAAAGGGATAAGTAGAGCCTATGAAATCTAGACTACAAGATATCTTTGTTGCTTTGAAGTGAGGATTCTATGTAAATCTGATTTTGAAGCACACAGTGTTCTGTGTATTTTGCAGATAAGGTGATTTGTAGGTTCAGGGCTATGCATGCCTTCTTGCTTTTTTCATAAATTTGCATTTCAATATTTTCGTGCCCAGTGCAAGAGGTCGTTGATATGACCTGAGGCAATATCTACATGTAGACCAAACCAAGTCATTCACTTAGAGTCAATACCAGATACTAGTTTCAAATTTGATGAATGAAAACGAACTTTTAGAGGCGTTTAGCAGTTTTATTTGTATTTTGGTTGCTCAGAACAACAAAGCGTCCCCTTGAGAAGCCGTCCATATTGGAAAAAAGCTTTTGGTCGGTCACGTATGGGGACGATTAGATATTATGTACCGTTCATGTTATTGTCTTCTTCAATCGGCCTTGGTGTGAATGTATGTTTGAAATTCTCTGTGTGAGGAAGTATTTTGCCTTTTTATCAGAAAGCAGCTAAAAGTAAAGAACTTTATATAAACTTGGATCAAAATGATCCACAAATGGCATGTTAAAGGGTGGGCAATAGTAATACTCGATGAATCACGATTAACTGCTTTAAATGATGAAAGCAAACAACAACGCAGGAATTGGCACTTAGATTTTCATTTAGCACATATGGATTTGGGCTAGGCGTGCTGAAACTTCTGCAATCTGCCTTTCTCTTACTTAGCTACTTTGCTCCCTCGAAAACATGGACGACTTTGTGTTATTGAAGTGCTCAGTTACAAGTATATTAGATCAGACTGCAGCCTAAAACTCATAGATATTAGATATGTAGTGCTACATATTGAAGATTCGGACGATCGAAAGACTTTAAGTGTCGTAACCATAGTGAATTGTGCTGTAATGCTCTAGCTGTAGAATCTCGCAACGTTTCAATCTCACACTTGGACTCTATTAATTTAGCCCTTGCTATCATCTCCTTCTGGATTATCTTTACCTTTAGACCTAGTTTTCATTTGTTAATGTAGTAATAATTTTCTTTTATTCCCCCAGCTACTGCGATTGACGTTACTGATGTGGCGCTATCATTGTGTTGCACAATAGCGGAAACGGCAAAGTTACGTTGCTGTAAGATTGCCAGACGCTGGACCGATAGCTGATGCAAAGAAAGTAGAAAGGTACATTACTACACTGCTGGCTATCACCGTTGAATTAAAAGTTTGACGGTTAGTTGAGAGAGCTAAATGAATACCCAAAGGAAACATATCTGATACATTAAGTCACTCGTTTCGGATTGACACATCTCCTTTCTTATTAATGCTCAGTTTGATTTGTTTGTAGCAAAATATAAAAAGTGAGCGCCATTTATGTCTTTATTAGCATTCAATTTTTGATATTTTTCACAGAGATTCTCGTACGGTACAATACAATATCATACATTGCATGAGGTACAGGGACAAAATCGGAGCTTACTTTGACTCTGTGAGACTCTATCCATTGGGGCCAAATCTCCGATTTCTGGCTTGTTGATCTGACAGGTCAGGCCAGATAGAGAAAATTTGTTTCAAGTTTCATTGCAAATATTAGTCCAATAGCATGTAAGTTGGCCGTATAGTTAATATGCACCATGCAAATCTTGTGTATAAATTGAGAATCGGCTTTACAAACTGGTTATGATGTTAAATGAGCGTTGTCATACAAAACTTATCTGTCTTTAAAGTTCTATGTGACCAGGATCTTCAAAGTCAACGAGCCACTAAGGACATTTTGTGAGCCGAATTTGGCCCGCGGGCCAGAGACTGCCTATCCCTGTTCTAAGCTATTTCAGATTGCAAAATTCACAGGGTATCCAGTTGCTATTTGATCTAAGGAGCTACAGAAATACTTTAATCACTGTTAGTTACGGCGACAAATTATACCCATGATACATTAAAACTGAAATATCTGTTTAGTCACCAAGTCAAGGTAGCAGCTGAACTCGCGTGCCACAGTAGCATCTAAGCCCGCGTGTCAAACTGCCAGAACAGTCATTGTTCAGAGGTCACCAAAACCAATGTACGTTATTAATTACTATACAAATCTATTGCGGATGACATACCCCAAGTCGGCAACTTGTTCTGAACGCTCTCCTACGAAGTCTTTCTCCCGCAACAGTTTTATGCAAACTGAGGCCTAACGCACTTCTATAATTGCTTTTATGGGCAAGGAACAATGAAAATTAGGAGGAGGATCTGATTTGCGTACCTTCATTATTCTTGTATGCATTGAAGAGGAATGTCTATTGAAGTTCAATTTGAATTGAATTACTTTCAAAACTATATATGTAGTTAAGTTTCTCTCTGGCGTAGCTTCAAGACATGATACACGGAACTATATAGTTTTTGGGGCACCTCATCTGCTTGCAAACAGTGTAGTTTGATTTTCATCAGAGTTTGCTTGTGATTCAACTGTTGCCAACTTTTTTGTGTATTCGGAGTTTTTCGCCAGATTTACTGTACAGTTGCAGAACAGTTGCGGTGCCTGGTTTTTGATCTTCTTTGAAAGTTTTGTTACAATAGTATCTAGCATTCTCAAGTTTTCCTTGATCTTTCACATGAAGACTTCGGGAACTAAGAATTTGATCAGGGTGACTAACGATAATTTCTTAAACTCATAATCGTAGTGACACTTGAGCCTGGGGTTTTAGGTACAATACGATGGGAAGCGGTACATCCAATATGCTTTCAATCTGTTGGAATGATCCAGCGGCCCCTCAAAAATTGAAATTTCAGAAAATAGGGGTGGAGAGGAACTAGCTTCCCTCTCTGCCTATCGAATTTGTCAGCTTGAGAACAAGCAGCCTTTCTCACAAGCACTTCCCAATGCAAGAACCGTATGAGTTTATCTTTACCTTCTTCCCCTTTCTTTTGTCCTGAAAGTGGCTGCTCACTACCTTATAGCGTGCATAATACGTAGTTCAGCATTATCAAACTTGTTCTTCCAGACTCGGTTGCCTAAAATTAGGTGCACATATTTAAAATAATCAAAAACTGAATCTGTGTTATTTCGTTGGCTCTCAATATCGTTCATAGTATGAACATTGCAATAGTTCACTCTAAGTAAAATTTGCAACCCCAGTTGAAAATAAAGTTCCTGGGAATTTCTCTAGTTCCTTGGAGGTAAGAAATGTTTTCTGTCTTGAATATTGGGCTTTCATTTCATATGACAACGATTGCAAAAGGATGTTTCCCTTCGTGCAGTGATAATTCTTCAGTTATATATCAATTATGATTCGAGATTGAAGATTAATATATCAAACTGCATTAATCTTTCTTCAGTGATTGCTACAGAACCATGCAACCTTTCCGTTTTTTTCACCGTTTGTTGTGTGATAAAATGTTATAATATAGGCATCATCCAAAGTGGGCGCTAGATGACCTTGTGTCTTTTCCTACTCTGGATGGCTCAGTAGAATTCAATTAACTACATTTTGCTGTTGTATATTAATAAGTCTTTTTTAAAGATAAAGAAAAGGGAAATGCTTTAGTTGATGAAGGAACTCCTATCATACTTAAGTCTGCTCTGATTCCCATTTGGTTTGCATTTATAAAGCACTTATAAAGAATTTCCAACAGCGTTAATTTTATCTTCAAACTCAATTCTTTTTTCTCACCCCGAGAAAATGCACCAAATTTAATTTTGAAATAATCCGTGAGTTATTGCTTCTTGATTAAATCCTGTTTTCGCCGCACTTTTAACTATTGTTGGCCATTTTTCGCTTGGCATCCGCTTGAAAAGTGAACAGGTATTAGCATAGCTACATCCCTTACATAAACAGTATTTGTAATAAGTACTAATCAAATCGCAAATTGAGTATTTATTTCAGTTCAGTTCAGTTATCATTAGCGATCGGTGAAGTCTGACATTCTAGAGCAGTGCCTCCTAAACTGTCAAATTAATTTACATGGCGACCTCTAGTCTTACTTTTTTGAATCAGGGTACTCTGGAGGGGTAGATATATGCTAAGGTAATTAAACTTTGATGAGGCAACGAGTCCAACACATGATGACAGCCCCTCACACTCCAAAGAAACCCTTAGTGATCACCCTGAAACTCTTTACGGGGACCGAGGCACCCAGTTTGGGGAATCACTGCTCTAGTACGAAAGCGCTACACCATGGCCAATCATCAATCGTCTACGGTTGACTTACTTTTATTTTTATTTTCATTTTCAAATTCTTTACTTGCCAAACAATGCTATCTCAAGCCCCATTTACCTAATACCATTTTTACTTGAGAACGGTATGGATTGAATCCATTTTGGCCTTCCGTTTACACTGAAATGTTTTCCTAACCGGCGTCAAATGAAGCTATTTTGAAAACGGAACGATTTGAAAACGATATAACTAGTTTCAATGTAAACACTCGAAAAACAGAACGATGCCATGCCGGATTGGAAAAACTCTTTATTGGCTTTTCTGGGGGCCTTCACGTATATTAACTCACGGACAAACTCACGGACATAGTGAGGTATTCCCAAGGTTATGAGGTGGAGTTCGTTGTGGCGCAATAATGACGTAGGTAATGCTTTGCCCGTTTTATCATGGCCTTCCTCGTCAACTTTTGTTTTAATTGTTTCGAAGAGGGGTGTAGGACGTACGTCGACCACATATGTGTCCTTATTTTATTTCTATGAGAGTTATACTTTTGGGTATGATATGTATTTCTGGAAGGTTCAACATACTAATGGGACTTTTTCATTCATAGAATATAGCCACGGCCAACCGCGTTCGGCTTTTGTCTACTCGTAATAAAGAAACAAGTATATAGGAAGTATGACGCTTCAATCAGGCAAAAGTTAAGAAACACGTAAGGAACACAGGCACGCTGAACTGCAAACAAAATGCAGTTTCATAACATAATTCAAAGCATAATTCACTGTACATGAATATTCTATCCCTCGTTCCACAGTTGCATTATCTGGGTTGTTGTGGTATTGGAAATTTCAAGAATTTTAGAAAACATATAGGAAACATTTAAGGCAGGATTTGACAAAATGTTAAGAAACATCCAGGCTGAAAGCGGAGAGTTTGTTTCTTCTAAAAAAATGTGTATCCAATGGAAGACCTTTTGCAGCTAAGTCGAGCGAATTGAAGCCACTGTCAAAAAGAGCTGGGCATCCTCGAACAGGAGTACGACTAGCCCCAACCTCAAACTTATAGCGAATGAATCCTTGTCTTGCAAGACTAGGTGAAATATACACTGTATTAGGTTTGTTGTCCTTGATTTGGCTCTCATTTTGTTAGTGAAACGACTGCCCATGCGCAAACTCTGAGTTTTGACTGTAATGAAACGTCATTGTACACGTCTATGCAAGTCTATATGCCATTATACAACGCTTAACAAGGTGGCCAAACGCTATCGACATTTAGCTAAGCAAAAGTGGAGCCTTCAGCAGAGTTACTCTTAAGGAAATATAGAACAGCACGTTTTTCTCGTGGCTACTATATTGAGGAATAGCCCTTGATTCGCATAAGCCAAAAGAACATGCACCTGACAAGCAGAAATTGAAAGTATGCATGTTTTGTTACCATACTTGTTGGGAATCATAATATATAGACAACACTCTACTTTAACTAGAATCTCTCTTAGTGTATATTCAATGTAATTTGCACAGATCTTTCTCTAGAAACACACACGGAGTTTTTAGAAGCACAATTTTATATAGAACTGTACGAAAACAATGTGCACATTAAGTCAATATGATCACTCTAAACTTTAGGCAAGAGTATATTGCTTACTCAACGGCTCGAAGTGGATGGAGTCTATTTAAAGCTGCATCAGTTCTTATGTGGACCAGCCATTGCTTTTCCTGCAAAATGCATAGCAAGCTGTCGTAGTACATGTGCACAGATATTATTTTTACTTATAATGTTTTTCACCTCTTTTGTCAATTTTCCGGCATTTCGACATTTTTTGACAAACCAAATATTTTTAAAAATCTATTTCATAAATATAATATCAAAGTTTGCAAATGCAAGTCTCATTATACGGTTACATACACTTGGCTGGCCTACTGTGTCAGCCAAAAGATGGCATATTAAGCACTGACAAAAATGAATGGAAGGAAACAAGGATATACAGGCTTTTTAAATAAGGAACCTACATATAGAATCCCGAAATACTGTATTTAAAGAACTTATATTGCTAAAGAAAATTCCCTAAGGAACTTTTCAATTTCAAAAATCTTTAAACACCAAACAGTCACCAAAATTAAAGGCAAAATTCAGGATGTCAATGTTTTACACGTGTCTGTACCATTCTTATGCACTAATTGTTCCCTGAAAATTAAGGAACTGTTAAGGAACTTTTTAGTACTACAATTCAGATATGATGATCGTTTGCATCTCACCCATAGACAATAATTAATGATAATTGCTTCCTATGTATTAATATAGCAATCACTATTATGATAATAATACGCGTATTACGTTACGGATATGAAGTATGATTTGATATAAATATGAATGTATGTGTATAATGACTTTTATATATATTTATAAAAGAGAACGAGTCAGAAAGAATAAACCACAAATATACTTTTCTGTAAGTAGACATTTGGATCAAATCTTCATCAGGACTGATGAAGATTTTAATCGAAACGTCTACTTGCAGAAATGTGTATTTGTGGTTCATTTGTGCTTCATTCTTTTTATACAATTTATATGCGTTGTGGATGCGGCTTAGGATCAGTTTATGTATATTTATATATATTTATATATATATATATATACATATATATTTATTATATATATATATATTTATATATATATATATATATATATATATATATATATATATATATATATATATATATATATATATATATATATATATATATATATATATATATATATATACTCAAAAGCTACAATCCCTAAGAAATTTTTTTCAAAATACTATTTAGAATCCAAGAAGAAAACTTCAACTTTTTAAAACGTTTCGATTTGCGTCATTCATCAGTTTACAAAGGACATTTGCCTTCAGGGACCAATATTGTACTAAACCTTTATAACCAAATGGGCGTAATCTTCCCTCGGACATACACAAAGAGTGTGATAGAAACTAAAGCTAGCAAGTTGTGTATTCAGCAAAATAATATAGCTTAATGATATCTTAATGTTGCTAAATCCTAATACATATCATCAGCACACACATGTTAAATTTATGTCAGTTTTACTTACCTGACTTTAATAAATACACATGCCCTACTTACAAATCCACACCTTGCCCTGTTGCAGATCCACAGGTTCGACTTTCAGCACACCACAAAGTGAGTCATATCCATACGTATTTTAGGCCCTGCTATAAGGGGTCAAAGCACACCCAAGTTGCAATGTTATAAAGTGCTCTGCTAAAAGTGTGAATTAGCAAGGGTATGAGAGTTTTTGTTAAATTACGGCGTAGACAATAAACTTCGATAGAGTCGCATTTCAATGGTGTAGTTACGAACAACGAAAGTTATGCTATGGCTTACGTGGGGGAATTTCACCTTGAGGACCCAGCATTTATTGCATTGAAATTCTATTCATTCCAGTTGTTTTTGAGCAATTCCAGTGTTTTTTATCTTAAGGATGGTGGGCTATTTTGAATTCCACGGAGATCATAATCGATAACATAAACGTGATGTTACATGACTTTCTCAGTTAAATGGAAGAGACGAATAGAACTTTAATCAGAAGAAAGAATTTTATATATTATTCCAGTCATGCTCCATCGCAGGCTATACTTCATTTATTGGTATTATCACCCTTCAGTCTTGAAAGAGCCTTGAATTAAGGCTCTTCATAATGATGCATGAGAAATCTGGAAATTCATGTATTGTACTGCGCAGTCAGGAGATTCAATGAGTGAATCGCATTACCGTCATACAATTGAGTTTTGTAATACCTGGTATGGCATTCTTTGTTATGAGTCGATATTTATAGTAGCGCCTTATGGTCGAGTAAGCAATGCATTGCCAATTAGTTATACTACTTGCAAATACTTGCACAATCATTTTTCGTCATTTGTCGGACAGACTTACGCAATTCGGCTGGCGGTGATGAATTATACATTGTAAAGAATATAAACGTAATTTTGCGTGAAGGCGATGCTATACGAAGGAACATAAATTCACTTCCATTGCTGAACTTAGTTTTAGTGCCCTGTTAGGAATTAGCGGCCATACATTTATGTTGTCATCCGGTATAAGTAAGGGGGATATGGTCGATGCTCGATGTTTTACGAATAAGGGGAGGGAAGGGTTTCCTGCTCTCGACGTCGTTACAAGAATTCTCCTAAGATCTCGAAATTAACTCTATAATCTTTGTCATGATATTCTGCAATAATTCTTTTTCATTAGCAACTATGAACGACGGGCCATAAATTGAAACAACTTAGGCCAATAAGTTCAATTCCTCGATTATCAACAAAAAGATGCGACTATGGCGCTTTTGAGTTGGGTTCTACTATTTTGAAACTTTGAGTTTTGACTGTGAGCGGTTGTCGTCGCTTCTTCTACTCGTTGTTTTATCAACCTGTATCGCTGTTGATATTTCTTTCCGTGAAGGTATGTTTGTCATTACAAATATATAGCCCTGATTCGAAAAAGTATGTTGCAGGGGACCGCCATTGAAAATAACCCGAAAAGTTTAGGAACCATTGCCCTAAAGGATCATTTGTTCAATATAATCTGTATAGCTTTGACTATGAATCAGCGATTGCATTTTCCTCTAAGCACGGAAATTATCATTATTCTCTTTACTGCACCTTGGGCCCCTTTGTACAATAACGATTCTATGAATGCCCATCGTATTATAATAATTTATTGTTTTTTCAAGGGCAAGTGCTCTTGCTCCTCAGCCCAACGTCAAATCCAATTACTCTTTGTCTCTATTAGTTTCGTAATCTTTTACGTCAATGATTTTCAGGTATAGGATGTTTCACATTTTTTATGGTTGAAGTAAGGTTTTACTCTGTATCTGAAACTTCTAATTATGCTATGTTCCTCTTGCAACTGGCTATTGAATGCCTCTTAGAATCAGCACTAGAAAAGTGAACATCGAAACAGAGCGTGCTAGAAATAACAACTCTTGTTTTTTATAAGACACTAGCTTGAAGGAAAGTAGTGCTGGACTACATATAAAGTCAAGAAAGGTCAGAACTGCACTTTTGAGGCTTATGAAAGTTGATAAGTTCCGTTGCATTTAAAATTCCAATTTTCACATAATTCCATCATATCTTTTAGTTAATTTTTATACACTTCCTGTGTTAGTCTATATACTCCAGTTCAATGTTTCTGCAGTGCCTCTTTTCTGTTCAGCACTGTAGTGGTACAAAAGCTCAAAAAATTCTTGCTAAGGAAGTCTTGGGTAAGAACGTGCTGAAACTGAAATCATGAAAAGGCTAGGAAAGTTCCAATGCTGGACCAAAAAGAACAAAAGAATCTTATAAAAAAGACCTGTAGTGGTTTGAATAGCATAAATAAAAGGAATGAGATAGCGCCTATGTAGCGTTTTAGCTTGTCTTCATCGTAGGCTAGTCAGATGATAGTTCATTCATAGGTTTTCATCAACTTATCTAGCAAAGTTCTGTCCATGTTGAATACTGTTCATTTTGATTTAGGCTTGTTTGCTCTTTGCAATTGTTGCACGCACACTTAGTACTATACAAAGTACATTTTGCGACTTAATTGACTTGTTGCAGATTAGTAACAACTATGTTTGTCATCTGCTATATTTGTTGATGCTTATGGGCATTTTAAACTCAGAATGAGTTGATTAAAAAATACAGAATGCCCTGTTTCTACACGTGAGCGGAGTGCCATTACGGAATGAAAAACATGAAAGTAAAGCTATATTTTAATTCTGTTACGTAACCATTTTTAGTAAATTACTTTGGTTTTGCTTTCAGTGTGGATATCCAGCCTAAATTCATTTCTACCAAAAGGTGGGACTATTGGCTGTGGAAACTGTAATATCAAAGGTGATCTTGGATGATGTTGCAATAATGCCCTTTTCTGCCTTTTGTGCTAATCAAAAGAGACGTCTTTTCCGCAAGCAAAATCTTTTAGAGTTGCATGAAATTCAAGGTGTTTAGTTCTTCAGAACCAATTTGCATTTTGATACTCTGAATTCCATCTCTATTACTATGGAAAAACTAGCCGCCGTTATATTGTGGCTTTATCTAAAGAACTTGATGATTCTTGGTTCCTTTTGTTAAATGCAGTGTCTGCATAGTGTATGTCTGCATAGGAAGTTCCCTCTCCTCTCCATGCAGAAAGATACGCAAGCCTTGATTGCATAAGAAATGACCTGAGGTCAATGTGCTTCATGGAAGCTTTTTTGTTTCACTGATCTTTTATAAGATATTTTAGGAATACTACCTTGAAGCCTGACGTCCCTTACATATTTCAATTTTCTTACGAACAGAACGACGACAAAAATAGAAAGAATTGTTTTCCATGATTGAATTAACATAACTTCAGTTTGTTGAACAATCCATGAATTACGCCATAGCCAGATTGCTTCAGGTTGAAATATCCGGTAACAACAAATCAGTTAAAACATTTCGGCTCATACTTGAGTCATCCTCAGTTAAATAGAGAAGAGTCTACGGACTTAACTAAAGTAGAGAGTAAAAAATATATGGATTACAAAATTCACAGGGTATAGAAAGCATATATAAGGGAACACTAACGAGGAACCAGAGCGTATTAAAAGCACCATAGGAAAAGGCACAAATAAGCAAAGGCGAAGACAAAGTAGTTAATGAAAAGCAGTGGAATCTTCTTTCATCAGGATTTTCGTATAATCATTTCTTATTGCAAACTGTATAAGTGCCTCTAGAATATGAGTGAACCTATGAATTTTGAGTTGCGGTAGATAATTACAACATAACACCTTGGGGATAGTTTCTCTTAATTACGTTCTTCGATTCTCCTTTCCAATCAATGAATACAACTGAATGAGTATTTTTGAGTTAGTGGAATAATATCGAAAAAGAATGACGTCAAGAATATCAAGCAGCTATACCTCATTTTCCATTGCTTTGTCGTGCTTTTTTAATACAATTCTGTAAGTTCCTGGAGCTTCCTGTCAGATTTTCTGGTATGACATGCACGCTACCATCAAACTCTGCATTACAATTAAGCCTCAAGAGTTGCCAGCACTTAACGATAATTAAATGGCATCACGTACTTAAATCATGTTGGTGTGACGTAACATTAGAAGTTTATAAATATAAGACTAACTGACAACTTTTTAATCTTAGCATTTGATTTCATTCATATGCAGATACAGACGTTTTCATTCCGTGCGCTGTTAATTGCTATGATGGTGAGATGTCTATGGCAAACTTTTTCATATCAACCTAGATAACGAATACATTAAGCTTTTGTGGCTTAAATAATGAGCACGATGGATACTACTGACTAATCCCCAGGTAAGCATTATCTATTTTATTAAGCATGTTGAGCAGTTTGGAGTGAAATTTCTCACTGCAAGTTGTCTATTTACAAATACAGTAACACTGTATGACAGCTAGATCTGCTTCAGCATTTTCTTATCTGCTTTATTGGCAATGAGCCGGTAATCTTGGTTCTGGCTTGCAGCACAAGGCAGATATATTATACGGTCTTTAGAATTTAAATTGCACATATACAGGCTAATATATAGGCAAATAAACTATCTGATGTGATGCCTACCTAGATTGATTATCAATTACTGTTATCAGCATGCTTTATTTATTTTTTCAATTTATTGTAATAGGTAAGTGCATTAGAAAGCGAAATAATGAAATCTAAAGCTATTAGTACTATGATAGAATATTAACAAAATACAATCATTGCATATGTACAACACGATAGCAGTAATATCTGCTTGCTGCACATACAGTATTACGTAATTTGTAGGGACCATACATATATGACGTCGACAATCAGGGGGGAGGGGGTACGATAAGTTTAAGACTATTTAGACGCTGTAGAGAGGGAGGGGGAGGGTCTCTTTGAGAATTTAGATGTCCCTTCTCTCTCTTTCTATTTTACCTGCAGTATGCAAATAGAGCTCTATAACACACCAGCTGTGCTTTCATCACATAACTGTTTAATATGTTTTATGGTCAGTCTACCTAAACATTTGTGTAAAATACCAAACTATGTCAGGTTATGAGGAGAGGTACGTTGTGGAAATAATGGGAATGCAAAGAAATCTATTTTCTTTAGCAGTCCTTCAGCAATAACATGCTTATTTCATCCATCTTCCATCCACCACCCATCCATCCATCCATCCATCCATCCATCCATCCATCCATCCATCCATCCATCCATCCATCCATCCATCCATCCATCCATCCATCCATCCATCCATCCATCCATCCATCCATCCATCCATCCATCCATCCATCCATCCATCCATCCATCCACCAATCCACCCATCCACCCATCCATCCATCCATCCATCTATCCGTCCCTCCGTCCATCCATCCATCCACCCATCCGTCCATCCACCCGTCTGTCCATCCATCCATCCACCCATCCGTCCATCCACCCATCCACCCATCCACCCATTCACCCATCCACCCATCCATCCGAGCTAGAGCTTATCAGCCTCTTCACTAGGTGCCTTCATATGCTTTGTTGGCTGTTTGGATGAGGACAGCAGGATTTTCGGGAATGATAAAATGGAGATGATGAGTATGGATCGATGACCGTCTCCATTTCATGTGCCCTAACTATCTCCTGCAGTTATCCGCAGAACTCATGTATTTTGTTTAAGAAGCAACTCCTTGGTACAATCCGAGACTCCTCTTTATTGATTGTGTAAAAATTATTTTTAACAACATGCTTTATACAGTAAATAAACGTTGGAAGTATTTTTGTAGTATCAGAGCTTCACAACTGTATAATTGCAAGACTTTAACTTTTGATTTATTAAATTATTTCAAATTGACGGAGCTATTTTGGATCTCTATCGATATTAACGATATGGCCCAACTACTTTAGATTGGACGAGAGTTTTCAATTTCTCAATGCTTTGCGGGTAGTGTAGAACCTAAGTTGAAAACGTTATGACTGATCAACGGGAAAGTTTACTAGATATTCGTAACACCATAACGTAAAATAAACCAATATGCAACAATTAACTAGAATGAAATCAAATCAACACAGGTCGAAGGTTTGTTTCTGTGGCAAAAAGGTAAATATGTTGATCGGATAATTCTTTTCGAAGATTTTTTCATGATGAAACGAAGGTGCTTTTTATTTACCTCTAAATCTTTACACATATCACTGAATGAAGCATAATGAATGAATGACCGGAAATGCCAGGACAACTAACAGGCAGATTTGCAAATTTACCGAGACAAAATTGAGAGCTCATTGTTTAAAGACGCTGTTGGTACTTTTCTTTCTTTCTATGTGCATTGATATTTATATTTGTTTCAAAACCCACTGTCAAGTCGAGCACACAGGGTTTCGATCTTCAGTGACAAGGGAAGATCGGGACGGAACGCATCAGCAGTACTTATGCAAGAAGAGAGAAAGCCTGATAGGCCAACATAAAAGGTAAAACCAACAAATAGACTGTAAGGAGTTGGCAATAAACTGCAACGCTGAATTTTGAATAATACGACTACGACTACTACTAATAATAATAATAACAATAATAATAATAATACTTTTTTTCAAACTTTGACATATCCACTAAACATTCAAATACATATCTCTCTAATGATAGGTAATTTGTACCTGGCAGGCCTAAGTACAGATAATTTTACTAAAAAAATAATAATAATTATAATAATAATAATTAGTAATATTCATACAGGCAACACTGCAAGTATTGTCATCAATTAGGGCCCTGTTTGAACAAAGAAACGTATCAGCGTCAATATACTTAAAAATCCTGTAGCTAAAAATTAGTACAATCCTCTCAGATGTTCTTTAAGTCTATGCTTGAAGGTAACAATGGAATTTAAACTTCGAATGTCGATTGGTAGTTCGTTAAAGCAAGATGGACCTTGGAACCAGAAGGACTTTTTGCAGCTTCTGTTCTGACCCTTGGAACATGTAATGTAGCGTTATTGCTCCTTATACCATAATTGTGGCTAACTCTTTCACCAAAGACCGCAAAATTTGGAATGCTAGTCCCTTGCAAATACGTGAGGATTATAAGTCCTGCTTTGAATTTTTTCTGGTTTAGTATCGTCATATACCCACGTTCTTGATCATACTCTGGACAAGGATGAATAATTTTAATGGCTCTTGCTTGAAGGCTTTCGAATTTCTTGCCCATTGTGTCTGAGATCTGAGGGTCCGTGTAGAACAATATAGCATTTTCGGTAATATAATCGGCTTGTATATTGATTGAGCTGCATGACTCGTAAGTGACTGCCTCATTCTTTTAAAAAGCTTAATTCGTCCTGCTGCACTTCTTAAGGTCTTTTGTGGATGCTCCTTCGTATTCAGGCTAAGGTCTAAAAACACTCCAAGATACTTGCAGCCACTCACAAACTATATCATGTGATCATTCATCCTATCCTTTCAATCATTTTTAGAGTGTAGCCTTTTGGCAGTACCAAAAAGCATGGGTTCTGTTTTCCTTTTTTCAAATTTATGATAAGCCTTTTGCTCTCTAACCATTTTGCAATATTTGCCATATCACTTGCCAGAGGTTTTTCCACCTCAGCTAAGCTATGTGATAATGATGATGATAATAATTTTGTTTTTGAACTTCATTGATATAATTCTTGCATTGCAATGCAATATCAAACCTCACTAATTCAGGTAGTTTGAATTGACTAGCCTAATTACAGGTGACAAATAAACAAACAACCAAACACACAAACGAAAAAACAAACCAAGAAGCTACAATCAACTAGAATGCAATCAAATCAGGACAGGTCCAAGCTTGTTTCTGCGGCAAAAAATGAAATATGTTGATCGGATGAATAACAATAATTTTTTGTTAAACTTCTCATACAGAAAATATGGTAGATGAATCGAATGATGGTAGTTGTATAATTCAAGTGCTGTTTTTCAATACTAGGATCATTGCACATTTCAATAAGAGATTTGTAGTATTTCTTAGAAAAATTCAGAAAATGGAGTGGTTAATAAATTTGGCAGTACGTTAATTTGAAGAGAGGTCACGAGTGAGCTGCAGGTACTTCTCGCTGTTCCTATCTGCGTTGATGTTTATATTGGTTTCAGATCCAACTGTAAGCTCGATGATATAGACCGTAGCCGTTGCAATGCAGAGAAGCAAGTGGCCCCCTGTTAAAATACAAGATGAGAGGAAGCCTTTGAGGTCAACACACAGAGTGAAATTTTCAATACATTGTAGTGTTGATGCTATAAAATGTAAGGCTGAATTGTGTCTCCAAGTGTAGAGGCCATCTTCAAGGTATGACTTACAACCTGCTACAAAATGAAGAAGAGACTCACGATGCAGACAAAGAGAATAATCAGTTGATGGTGGGAGTTTCCACTTGTGGAGATTCGTACGATTATCTAGCGTGTTATTGAGTTACCGTACAATGAAATTACAAATGTTTTTAGGCAGCTTGCCCTCTGCTAAGGACCACAAAGAGTTGAGAGTGCTCAGAGAGTAATCTAAAAGGAAAGATATAGTAAAACCATGCGGGATGAAAACTGTGTTCTTGGAGCACAACCTGCAAGACATGTTTAGTATTCTTATATGAGTCATATTGTAAGTTCATGCGTTAAACTGATACTTTTCCATAATGAGGTAATGGCATTATTCTGAGAAGATTTTAGAGAAGTACGTAGGACGTTTTGATATTGAAGAAATTTAACAGATGGAAGCTGGAGATTTAGACCAAACTGACTTTGATGAAAGGTTATACCACTTTAAGTGACTTTTATTGGAAGGTCCAGCCATTGACGAATAAGCTTACTTACAACGTTATCAAGAGTTTGAGTTACCCATGCTTTGGCAATGATGCTACAGTGAAGTGCAAAGATAATTTTGAAAGAATGAAGCGCTGAAAGAGAAATATTTTTTAAGGTAGAATAGGAAGAGCATCAATATGCTTAAGCATACCAGAGAGAGAGAGAGGGGGGATCCCAGTTCCTCTTTATGGGCTTCGTTGTCCATTTCAAAGTTGACACAGCGACCAAGGTATTTGAAAGACTTATCAGATTTGACTCAGGGGACACTTGCATTATTTATAAAAGCTTTGGTTCGTATTTAAGAGATCGTGAAGAAAGCTGTTTGATCACAAAGATCGCACATTTGTTCGCCCTAATAACCAAATCTGACCAATTGCACCAGTTGGTAAAGCAATTTAGCAATAGCTTATTTCCACGTTCATTGGTTATGACAATAGCTGCATCATCCGCAAGATGGAACTAGTGAACTGGCTTGAAAAGGCAATAGAGTGTATCATGAGAAGAGAAGCCAAGTTGCTTCTAATTTTCTTGACGAATGAACTGAATGAAGGTATTAGAGCACATATTGATTAACAGTCACCTTGAAGAACACCTCATCTAAAGGTCTAAAGGGGGGGGGGGGTTGCAGTAGTAAGAAAGTCGTCAGTTATGACTGATGTATGAAAACCAGTATAAAGGCTTGAAATCAAAGCTTTGGTTTTGACAGGGATATGTTGATATGAGAGACTTCTTGAATCAATTTGTGATGTACACCAAAAGGATTTTT
Source organism: Mastigias papua (assembly GCA_964019165.1). Classification (NCBI taxonomy): domain Eukaryota; kingdom Metazoa; phylum Cnidaria; class Scyphozoa; order Rhizostomeae; family Mastigiidae; genus Mastigias; species Mastigias papua. Next base: position 6,677,556 of record OZ025282.1, on the reverse strand, counting down.
CAGGTCTTACGTTGTTGTAACTAAAGAGCGTAGTCTGATTAGGACTTTGTCAATAATATTGCCCTTCATGGAAGTATGTTCAATGACCCCCGCGATCTTGAGAGCAAAGCCTGTCTAGATTCCTGCCTATATAATAGAACCAATGAAGACATGGGGTAAAGATTTTTAAGGACACCAATGCTAGAGTAACATGTCTGAAATTAGCAGGATCGCCTCTGCTACCCTTTTTATGAACTAGGACTGTGCAAGCATTTTTCCATTCTGCAGGAATGTGGCAGATTCCCAAATAATGCGGATAATGCAGGGCTCTCAAGTCTCACGCATTGGGCGTGAAAATCACGCATTTGCGTCATTTCTCACTCTCACACGCAAAACGAAAATAATCTCACGCATTCCTAATATGTTCTTATGTACTCAATCATGGGAAGTATGGGGAAGCGATTGCCCCTGCTTTTGCAGAGATATGATCCTCTAGATCGCCATTAAATCAAATTGAGGGATTTCTCTTCAAAACTTTTCTCCTTTTATCGCTCCATTGTACAGAATTGTTGTTGCAAAAGTATCAGAGTTCCTTTGTGGCTAGTGCCAAGCATGGTATTTGGAAGATGTACTCCATGCGAAAGAAAGGGCCTGGTCCTGAAAAGTTTGCTCGGGGCTATGCCCCCAGTCCCCGTTTACATCTTCTTCTAGGAACTTCATTTACTCTCTCCAATCTACAGTATTTACTTGAGGATATTCCCTTGAATCCACTTTCCTACGGTTCTTTGAAGCCTCCACCTTCTGTGAGTGGAATGGTAATGTATGTTGAGCCGAGCTGGAAGATGTTAGTGACCGAAAAATGTTGGGACAAGGCTGGAATACAATCTCACTCATAATCAGTTTTCCAACTTGAGAGCTCTGATAATGTCAGTTAAAAGCGATTGTAAATATGGACATCTCTTCTGCTCACTAAGTTCTGTGTCGAAGTTGTCCTTTTCGAAAAGGGCCACCATAATCTAAGTTCATGAACAATATGTCTATGCTTCTGTGTTCAATTGAAAGCAAGTGCTTCTGTTTTCCGCACACGGAAGCAAAGCACCGCTAGTGAACAAAAATATCAAACGTGCTTGATATTCGTTTGTTCAACCACGAATGACTGAATTCTCTCAGACAGGCCGCCGAACACAGGAGCATTGCATTCGTGGCCAATGTGAATTTATCGTTCAGCGTGTGCCGAAGATTTTTCGTTAACAACACCTTCTGCTATACGAGCATTATTTACGAAGTTTCTTCAAAACGTCTTGACTAGCACATAAAACAGTTAAATTATAAACAGAGAGAGGGGGTAAGTTAATGCTCTAGTTTATTAAATGCTACTTAGTTGTGGTGACTTCAACCAGAGTTACCGCAAAGCTGTTCGCAGCATAGTTATGCGCCAAAATATCTCTAACTTGACGCTGTGCGCCTAAGATCTTCCGGAAGTAGGCACTCAGATTCACCCTGGACTCGTGAATGCAAAATGCCCTATTGCCAGCACGACGTCGCTGGGTGGCTGGGAGGACTCAACCCCCTCCCCCCTGTTTGGAACTCACAGCCTCATTTTGAGGTTATCACAAAGCTTCTTGAAAGCTGCCTGCTACTCGAGGCCAACATGTGACCATAGTGGCGGTTGTTTCCTACATGGGATACCACAGGATGGTTAACTGCCATAAGTATCTCGAAAAAGCATGTTTATCATTGCCTATATTTCACCATGGGAACAATACAAGCATGGCAAAGAAGTTGCTTAAGTACAGGAATAGTTTGTCATCTCGATTGAGCTCCCGTTTGCTTAGAAATTACTCGCTTTATCCGCAGTTGTCAAATGACAGTCTAGGAAGTCGACTTAGAGAAAATCAGTTTAATTCAGTCAAATATAGATTTTCTCATGCAACACCACCAGATGAAAAACCAGTGATCACATTATTTACAAAGGTACACTTCCATAGCCAATGTGATAGATACTATAAGTGTATAATGTTTATTCATATGAGGTTGTGTTGTTATTAATCTTTAGAAATATATTTCAACTATTTCTTGTGTAAATTATTGCTTTATAGCGCAGATAAATATTATCCTTTAAGTTATTTTTGGATTTTTGTTGCCATTGGATTCCTGTATGTTTACATTTTATCCTCGCTATTCTTTTATAGAATGAATGCCCTCTTTGTGATGTTGCAAAGGACAAGTTAGAAAAGTACAGGAGCATGGTGAGGTCTGTTTGGAACATTTAAACAACCATTTGGAAATCCTGTGTGCATCCCATGTAGCCTATGCCAGAGATATCCAATTTGGACTAAGCCATTCCCTTGGTCTACTGGTGTGAGATTTGTTTTTAGCATTGGTCTATGGGCATATGACAATATAATAGATTATTTGTGCTACCTTGGCAAGAAGGCAAGAATAGTTAAGCGAATCTCTGGCATGAGCTTTGCACAGAATGCACCTTGGTTGGAAATAGAGTCCTTTCATTCCAGTTTGACCAGCTGCCCTGAGAAATATTAATTGATGGATTCAATATATTGTCCTTTGTTCATTTTACTCTTTATATGTTCTACCTCCTGTATGAAGCAGTGTTCGTTAGGTTTTTAAACTACCTCAACATTTTTTAATTTATGAAGTATACATACTACATGAAAACTTCTTATCCAGCAGAAAAAAGCTATTGCTTTGTCTGTCCTTGAAAATAACATGCTGTTTGTAACTTGGTTTCTTTCATTTCAGTGTCATATAGAGCATGTATACATTGATAAAGAAGAGAACAGTGCCTGGTTTGAGAAATACAGATATGATATCCCAGTGATTCACTTGGATGGGAAGTTTCTTATGAAACATAAAGTCTTTACTGATGCTCTGGAAGAAGCAATTGAAAATTCTTTGTCAAGAATTAAAAGGAAAAGGTGTTTTGCTTTACTTTAGGAAAATTCTCAGTTTATATGAAGTCACCGATTTCTATTTATCACTTTTGTGCTAACTTCTCCAATGCTGAGGAAATTTTGTTTAGTGTTTGTGTTTGCATGCAATGTTCCTCTCCCTGAGACAATGCCAACTCTTTATGGAGCTTAGAAGATTTCCATGCATGCATTTGAAACTGAGAAGAGAAAACCAGATAGCATGAAATAATCACATCCATATTGCTTGATGTGCATGCTTAAAGACAACATCATAGGCTGGATTTTGTCCTAACCCAGGACTGATGTCAAGTTTTTGTGGATGTAAATCATATGGAAATACCATGTATTCATGATTAGTACAAAAGTTTTGCATATCTATGATTTCTGCTAGTGTTCAGTACATAGACATTCTTTGTTACAATTTCCCAGCATTCATGTTATCCAGCAGGACATTATGTTAGGTGTATATGGAACTTGTTTGTATTCTTAGGACAGTTGAAAAAATCCATCATGCAAGAAAGGGATGGCAAAATCGTGAAAGTATCAAGGAAACATCAGACCTTCTAGCATTTTATAGTGGCAGTTTCCTGGATCGGTGTGCTCATTTGCGCAAGGATAAAGAAGCATTAGATGCCAAAATGAGGGAGAAAACTAGCAGATATGTGATTTTTAAATCCTTACATCCACTTATGATTGAAAGGAAGCGTAATGTCAAAGAACTAAGGACACTTTCTTTCACTGAAGCGTCAATTGTTTTAGGCTCTACAGCTGATGTAGTTAGTAGTGCTGTCTACCTAGGAAGTGAGAATGAAGAAGTCGATTGGTTTGCTCTTAATTTGGCCAATGATTTAGATGAATCCCTTGTTAAAGAGGTCACCAAGGATAGTGCTGAGTTTACAAGTGCATTTTTTGGCATGATGAGGCTGAATGATATGGAATCATCTATTGCTGCACAGGCCCGAGGTATACTTGCTTGGCATAATAGCCACCAATTCTGCCCTGAATGTGGTTCTAAGTCATTGATGGTTGATGGAGGTTATAGACGAAAATGCACAAATGGTAGCTGTAGGACAAGCAAAGGTATGTAAAATTTACGTAGTAAATTGGGGGTTGGAATAACAGGGGTGGGTCCAAAATTTCTCTAATTACAATAGCTATGGATGAGTTTCACTACTCATTTCACCTGTAAACAAAATGAAAAGCTCATTTTCTCATTTTAATTAGTACTCAATTGATTTACAGACATTAAAATAATAAACAGGGTCTGGAATATGGATGTCCTTGGTGGATTTTTTCAAAAATTAATAAGCGGAGGGGGGTGCTTATTTGGGGCTCCAAGTACAGTCTCAGAATGATTCATTGTATTACAGTTATTTATATTTGCACTTAACTTGTATATTTATTTGGCTTTGAGTAATGATCTGTTAGTGTGGCAAGTTCAGCATAAACATACTGTAACTCAGAATATTTGCCCAAATTTGCTCGCTGTTATGAAATATTGTGATGCGACACTCACGCCAGTCAGGCATGCCTGCCTGCACCGAGGGCAGGGGGGCAAGGTTCCTATTGAGGGCGCATTATTAACACTTTTGCTTGAAAATAATTATGTCCTTGGAAAGGGCAGGAGGGGCAGCTCCCCCCTGCCCCCCTGCCCCCCTGCCCCCCAGCATAGGCGTCCCTGACCCCAGTAGCTACACCGCAGGCTGCAGCTCCTCTGGCCCCCTCCTCTACGCTTATGCTTGTTGCTATTATCTTTAGTTTGATGACTGGGTTGGGAACCCGAGGAGGTTTGCTTTGAAGTATAGGGTGGCTGAAGCATGACAGTGAAGAATGAGCTTACGAAATGGATTCCTATTGGAATATGATGCGGATACACGTGATATGATGAATAATGTGTCCAGTTAGCTGTATGATTGGCCACTTGGCACCATCATACGGCTAACTGAACACATTATTCATCATATCACGTGTATCCGCACGTGGCTATATATTTCGGTTCATCTTTCGGTCCCTATCCGACGTTTCATACTCTGACGAGTGTCGGACGAAAAAAGCTTTTCAGTATGCCTAAAACATGTGCCGCTTTTTCGTGCTGTAGTGAAGTTCTGTAGTACCAACGGACTTTTCATGAATTCTTATGAATGTGCATGGGCGTACATTAGTATTTCACTCCTAAGTTTGCACTTCTTCAGTTCTCTTTGCATCGTTGCTTCACAGCCGTAGGCCGTGTCTTTTAGAAATATCATATCATTGTAGCTTTGAGGTATTTTTTTGCTAACATAGCATCATCTTCTATCAGTGGCTCTTATGATCTGGAGCTTCTTGTCAGCCTTTCTCCCGAGTAGTATGCGTAGTCAACAAGATGTTATTTAGTTTTCTGACCTTTGTTTTCGCCTTTAGTGTGAGCATCATTAGTCTTCTGCAGAGTTAACGGAATGAACATTGATTAGTGATTGTTATTGACTGAATAGTTATTGATTATTGCTGTTGATATCGCAGTTGATACTTCAATCAAAGCAACCTTTGCTTCAAAGTCATGTGAATACGTTTTATCACTGCACACTTTTACTGTTCATCATTGCACGAAGCCATTTTATCACTGCACTAAACTAAAGGTAGGTATGGGGTTAAGCCACAGAATGTTCTTTTTTCAAGCACCTAGCAATCTCCCGAACCTTATCAAGCGTATGGTTTATAAAATGAACTTTGATATGTTGAGATGTGTGGTCCCCTCAAGATCATAGATAAGGAAACTGCCCCTTAATTCTCTGTCATTGGCATGTAATTGGTTTTGTCAAATTAATTGCGAGAGTTATGTATGAAACAATTTTTATTCTACGGAAGTACAAAAACCTCGCCAGTTTGTAATCTCCAGCCAACAATGACTTGTAAACAGAATAATTACTGGCATGATGTTTTCATGACCAAGGCACTTCCTTCTTCGTTTATTTACTTTACATACTGGTTGTTGGTTTCAGCCGAATTCATGGTCCAGATCAATTTTTCCAACATTATCGTTGACAGGCATACTCGAAAGATTTTAGAAATTGCCTATAGTCGGAAGTGCTAGATCTGAATGCCACAGAACTTATATGCTATCATGGTATCGCCCCTGTTATCTTCTAGATTAGCCTTGTTGTTATATCATGTTATTGGATAATGCAACGGCATTGTAGTGAATTCGAACTGAATGTCCGCCATAAAGATAGTTAGCATCGTACTCTCTGGCTGACTCATTGTCATTGCTGTTTGCTTGATGGACGTATAATTATGTATTCAGCTAGGCCGTTGTTTCAACCGCATAGCTTAGTATAGAATAAAACAAGTTATCTGCATCGATGTAATGAAGCTTGTATACAAAAGAGTGATTCTCATTATTTGCATTCAAGTTAAGTTTATTTGTTTTGAATTCTGCTTTGCAAGATAAATCAATGCTTCAATTGTTGAAAGACATGCTACAGATGCGACAGCACTGTCATCTTTTTGACAACCTAGCCGCGTTTGAGTAGCTGGTCAATATTGCATTTACTCATCTAATTAGGACAATTTATTAACGATCATTTACTCATTATTGTTTTAGTGAATTTAATAGGGGATGCATTTCAGTTTTGACTCTAATTCGAGCAAGGTACATCAAATTTCAATTGGAATATCGCTTCATAAATTTTCCCCCAGATATTGCCTCGAAAGCTTATGGTATTGTTTGCAAATTTGCAAGCCCAGATACAATTCTGTATGATGTTAATTGTCTTCTTGAATAGTGTCGCTGTATCGACACAGAGGAAATCATTAGAACTTGAAAGCAGACTCCAATCAATGGAACAGTTTTGCAGATTTTTAGGTGGGGCATGGATGGTAGATTTGCCAACTATTCATGTTTTCGTTGATGCAATCTTCCCAGAATGTACGAAAATGCCAACTAATTTAAAAATTAAACGAGACTTACCTGTAAGTTGATGTTTGATTGTAATTCTTCTCTACCATCAGCAGGAACGGAGGAATCACATGAGAAGCGAGCGCACGCGCTACTGGTCATTCTTTAAAGCGTGAGTGATCACAGGAAGATAGTAAAATAGATAAATAATTATTAAATGACTGAAATGAAAATGAATGAAAATGAAACATTGCTCGTCATCAGCAGGACGGAGGAATACTGGGTGGGAATGGTATGAAAATTGTTTATGGGAGGGCATGTGATTCCTCCGTTCCTGCTGATGGTAGAGAAGAATTACAATCAAACATCAACTTACAGGTAAGTCTCGTTTAATTTTTAAATTCTTCTCTACAATCAGCTACGTCACTACGGAATCCCATGAGACTTTAAAGCCCTGTGATCACGAACCCATTATAGGCGAAAGAAATATGTAACGCATAGTTACACAATAAAAACAGGAGCATTGGGGAGTTTGCAGAGCTAGTAATAGCCACTAGTGTGCACCAGTTATGAACATTACTGTGCAAATCGAAGTTTACACAAATGAGGGCGAAGGCATAATATCTAATTCAACATAGTTTGTTATATATAAAAAATAAGTGTAATGACAGTTACGACTCCTTATTCTCTAGTTCACGGACTGATATAAGTATCCCAGGAGAGAAGTCAAATTAGAAAGGGCAACTGCTAAACTTACACAGTGATGTATCTTTTTTTTTTTTTTTTTTTTTTTTTTTTTTTTGAAGATATCTCTAAGACTCGTATCTCACAAACACGTGTACCAGATTACTACACATCTACACAAACAACGTATAATAAATCCAATCAATCAAATTAAACGGAATGTTATAATTTTTAAAGTAATTTTAACACTACTAATTCAAATCAACATAAGTAACGCTTAAAACAGCGCAGCGTCTCTGACTGAGTCTCTATATGCGATACCTAGTGAGAATTTTGAGGTAATTTCGTAATTTAAGGGGCGCTATGGTAATGTTACCTTGCGCATATAGCATTCCAATTGAGATTCAAACATCAAGTAACAGCAAGTAAATGCATCTAACGCATTGCAATACGACTGATTATCCAAATTTATTCTAAGAGATAATCGAAATAATTGACATTTAAAGTCTGAGTTTAACAAAACATATTGTGTTCTGGGTATCCCATCCGGACGTTACGACTATTATAAATCAGAAAGCACAACATATAATTCTTTCTTTAACCCTTGTTGCCAGTTGGGTGATGGTATATAACGGTAAAGCAACTATTGGCATTGTACCTCAACTACAAGATGAATAAGTCCATTGCTAATCATGTGCAACATTACACAAAGCAAAATTGGGTCTTCCACTGCAGAGGTTACAGTAACCTAACACGTATGTGGAGAAGTGCACCAGCATATATGCCAACTGGCGTTATCAGTGTACCGACCCATTTCACAAAGATTCTTTCTCCCTGGTAGTAGAGTTTTGTGGAGAATGCTAAAAAGCCTGTTATGAGGTTTTAGTTCTTTGATGTGAAGCAAGGTGCAATCATGTGTTAAGACTGGCACCTGACCGAGAAAGCTAACCAACAGCTTCGTAGGACAGAGGGATTTTAATTGAAGATCTGGTGAGATATACAGTAGTCGCCATATGTCTCGATTAGTTATGTAGAACTGTATGAGAAATAGAAAGGAGGTTGCATTACTTAATAGTCCTAATAGGCTAAACTTAAATAAGAACCAAACCAGAATTCTGGCAATATTCTTAAATGCTAAAATAAGGACAATGACAAAAGAGATAGCCAATTTGGCTGCTCCCTCTATCAAACTGAGTCTTAAGACTCGAGAAAAGTAAAATTTATATATACAGTATATGGCTGAAATTTTTTTTCCCGGAAAGGGAACATGCGCTGGACATCATCCATTCTGCGGAAGATTTATCGTTACAAGAAGGTTCACATGCAGCGTAGATGCTAATTTTCTATGGAAACCGGCCAATTGATGGAAATATCAGCCATTTCTATGCCACTTATAAATTGACAGATAATACATGCATATGGCTGGTAGTAGAAATAGTGTTTGTCATTGCTCATAGTTGTAGGAACATAGGCTTGGTAAGCGGTTAAGTGCTTAGTCTCAAAAAACTTCTTTCCACATTCCCTCCTAATTGCCAGGTTCTTTCACACTCAAAAAACCAAAGAGCATCTGATTAAGTGTGATCAAAAAACAGCTTCCCATGCTCTCAAGGAGGCATTTCATGTAGCAATAGCTAATGAAGTAATCCAGTCTGCCTAAAATAGGCTGTAGGCGGCAAAGGGTCTAATCAGCAAAAGAAAATCAATACGACTTTGGCCTCTGATACTAACACTTATGATGCTCCACACATATGTCTACAATGATTACTATTATTATTGACTACAATATATTGCTGTTGAAAAGCGGCATTTTGTCTAATTTTAAGTAACTTGTTTAATAATAATTGCGTAAAAGCAATAGCAGTAACAGCGGCAAAATTGAATGGAATTGAGCATTCTTGAGCATAGTAAAAGGAGAATTGCCATTTTAGTTGACCATAGTGACAACTTTGTAATAAATTCAAATGAACTCATTTTAGTAAAAATAAATTTTTTATGGTATCTGTCGATAATGCAAAAGCTCAAAACCACCGAGAAAGGGGGATGGCCTCTATCCAATAGGCTATGTAAGTCATCTGAAAGGAGACTTCTGTTCCTCCAGTTATTACGTAGTATTAGCATGGCGTCATGGCTATCTCTGTAGAGTGCTCAATTATTTCCTCAGAATGACACAATGAACCTAACAAATACAGTAGTCAAGTGATTGCGTAGCAGATTGACAAGTAGAATGCCACAATACGAATATGTAAGGTCAATAACGCCATGACATCCTGTAGTAATACATCTATACTGTCTTCAGTATGATGTTTGTATCTATTTATACACATATCGAATAATGGAAGCATAGAACTTGATCTTGGCCCTTGCGACATAAGATGGTATCTTCTCATCATTCGCTAGCTCTTATTGCAACATGGCAAATGTAAAGAACCTTGCCAGCAACAAAGCCACACTGACATGCACATGATAGTTTATAATTTGGGCGAATATCATTGAATTTACTATCGGGAATTCTGCACACTTTCTACATTATTCAGCATAGTTTCCTCTATGGTGCCTGGAGTTAGGATTTCGGAGTAGTGACTGTCAATGACTAGTCGTTATAAATCACAGTGTGAGAGAATTGTTGCTACCCTACTAGAGAGTATGCAAACCAAACATTACCCACTGTGCACTATAGTAGACGGATGTTCTGCATGGAGAACTGACAAGTTCCTGAGATGTCGCTAAGCCGGAAGTATGAAGCTACATTATTAAGTCTTATGAAGTGATTGAACCTAAAAGATCATTCGAATTTTGCCACAAAAGCACACTGACGGGCAACATTGTACGGTGGGCTGTTTCTCGCCAAGACGCAATCGACTAAATAACTTGTTTCTCTCACAGTAAAACAGCTGCTATCATGTACCCCCGTCCTGTTAAGCTGTCATCCGGTTTTTGAATGTGAAATGCGATCAGTGTGTCACAAAAAGAGGGGAGAGACATTACTTAATACTTGCAGTTAGCCTGTCTGTTTATGTTACAGTAATGTATCAATCTAAGATACTTAGAGTTACGTAAACTAACAAACAGTATACAACACATGGGCCCTTTTCCCGAGTCATGTAATTTCTACCTACATACAAATGACTAAAATCGTTCTGCTTAGTATCATCCATCTCATCATGCATCACTTTTACATTTTCAGCCTCTCCGGGAGAGGTTTGCCATATATTCATTAGAAACACGATTTCAGTCTGTGGGCTAAGACGAAAACTGCATATCCTGCAAAGGTATCATGCCCGGTGGGCAAAAGGCCATTCTGGCCTGTGGTGATCTCATCATGCCTGGTAGGCAAACTTGTAAGTTCTCTGGCAGAGCTGACATAAGCAATAAACCTAGCTAGATAAAATGTGTAGTTCTTTGAATGAAAATGTCAGTTGCAGATTACTCGCAAATGTGCATGTCCGGTGGACGAGAGAACATTCTGACATGTGGTTACTTTCAATACGCCTGTTAGGCACATGTGTAGGTGATCTGGTAGATCTGGTATAAGCAATAAATCTACCTCGTAGGGAGTGCTCGTAGGCAAACTGCTAAGTTCCCTGGCAGAGCTCGTATAAACAACAAACCTAGATTGAAAATATGTCTAGTTCTTTGGAGGAAAAGGTCCATGGCAGACTACTCGCAAATGTGCATGGTCGGTGGACGAGAGGTCATTCTGCCCCGTGGCTACTTTCAGTGCCAGTTAGGCAAACTTTTAGGTTCGCTGGTAGAGCCGGTATACCAATAGATCTATGTAATAGGCAAACTGCTGAATTCCCTGGTAAAGCTCGTATAAGGTATAAACTTAGCTTGATAAAATCTTTAGTTCGTTGGATGAAAATGTCAATGGTAGATTACCAACAGATGTGCATGTCCGGTGGACGAGAGATCATTCTGCCACGTGGCTACGGTCACTGTGCCCGTTAGGTAAACTTTCAGGGTCTCTGGTAGAATTAATATAAGCAATAAATCTACCTCACTGGCAAAACTGCTAAGGTCCCTGGTAGCGCTGGTGTAAGTAATGAACCTAGCTTAATACACAACGGTTAGTTCGTGGGATGCAAATGCCAATTGCAGATTACTAGCAAATGTGCATGTCCGCTGGACGTTTCTCACTATGCCCGTTAGGCAAACTTCTGTTCTCCGGTGGAGCAGCGTTTCAACAACTGGTTCAATTCTACGGATGAAAATAACATTCATTCGTTAGCAATAGTGGCAATAGGTCAATATTGCCTGTATCCAGAGTTTTTGTAAACCATTCGATCGATTAGGCTCAATGTTTGTGGAAACCTGTAAATAAAGCAACAGGCCCTCTAGCGTAAAGGGACAATCGATAGCAAACTATACAATTTGATCAATCAAGTGGTTTTATATAACTATAACAAAGAATACGGATCATTATCAATAAATAAATTACAGTACTTACGACTCTTGTCAGACGCAAATCACACGCTGCCGAACGCCAGTAGTGGTTGTTCGCAATGACCAGTAGCGCGTGCGCTCGCTTCTCATGGGATTCCGTAGTGACGTAGCTGATTGTAGAGAAGAATCTACCAGAGTGTGGCATTTGGCTACTGCCCTCCCCCTAAAATTTCCCAATACTTCCTATTCACATACTCAAGCACACTGAGGGCTTATTTGAATGATGCTTCAGAATAGACTTTCTGATAAAATTGACCTAAAGAGATTTACAGATACAGTACACGTTATATCGCAAACAGTATAGGACGAAGCTGTTTGTGGCTCCTCTTTTCACACTGTCCCAATACATCAAAGCTGCGCCCATTCTTGGAGAATAATTTAGGGTTTAGGCTTGCTTCTTTTATTTTACAGCATTGAGTGTCATGTCTTGTTTACTGCATTTCAGTTGACTCTCATCATGCATGCTACCCTCGAGTTGATCCAGTTACTATGGCATTAGTGCTGTCACCTGATCACAGCAAAATGCTACTCGGAAGAAAGCCAATGTACCCTACGGGGCTTTTCACCTGCCTTGCTGGCTATATTGAGCCAGGGGAATCGTTTGAAGTGGCGGTGAAACGTGAGATGCTTGAAGAGTGTGGTTTACCAGTTACAAACGTTCGTTATGTATTGTCACAATATTGGCCGTTTCCTTCAACTATCATGTTTGGTTGCATGGCAACAGCAGAGCACATGGATATTCAAATCGATGATGAAGAGCTAGAGGAAGTAAATAGATTATTTAATTATTTCGTTTTCTTTTTATTGGTAGCTTATTACATTAGTAGATCATTTATTTCTCAGCTCTAAGTTTTTTACGAATAACTTTGTTTCTAAAATTTAAATATGATTCGATGAAACAAAGTTCAAAGTTTTTCCTGCGTAAATGCCGATAGGGCGATGCTTAACACCTTATCTGCAGCCCTGCACCACACGTCTGCTGGTGCAGTGAAGGTTACGGCAGGCAGCCAGTCCCCTAGTAGCTACGCGTGTTTAACTTTCTCACTCCATTCGTACGTGTCTTTGGTATGACTCAGCCTGGACGTGAACCCACGACCTCCCAGTTGTGTTGCGGATGCTCTAACCACTATGGTACTACTCCGGTTTATTTGACTCAATGAAATACAAAAAAATTGTCTGCCTAGTTTGCTATGAAGTTAGTTGCGTTGTGGGATATTCGTATGTTACTCTATGCTTGTTTTCTGGACTGAAATAATCATACCTGAATTATCCAGCGCGCGCATTTTGCTTGTATTGTTTGTTAAGTTTGGATAATGCAATGCAAAGAAGTAAATTTGTGAAAGGGCGTTCTACTTCTTGAGCTTATTTTGAAGATGATTTTCTTTACGATCACATGAAACTTAGCAGCATGAGAAATCATTTCGGTTCTTCTAGATCATGCATGTTATTTGATGGAGAATGTGGTAAAAATCCCCATATTGAATGCCAGGAACTAAAGTACTCGCTATCCATAGTGACCGAATAGCTCACTCCTCAAAAGTTGCACGCTTGATTTTACAAGGAACCTTGCCCAAGGCCTAGTTCCAAAAGTTCCTTATTTTTGGATCCCCAATGACCAAATGGTAGTACTAAAAGTTCCTTAATTTCAGCACACAATTAGTGCCATAAAATGGTACAGACGCGTGTAAAACATTGCTGAACTTTTCCTTTAGTTTTGGCTGTAACACAAGATCAATGAAAAATGAAGGACTTTCCACTAGCATAACAAACAATGTATTCGGAGTTTGGCTGCAAAAGAATGGAACCAGCTTCCTAATTCCTGATTGTTTGGTGTTATAAAAAATTTTGAAAGTGAAAAGCTCCTTAGGGAGTTTTCCTTTAGTTCTATATGTTCTTTAAATATTTTGGCATTCTAAAAATGTGAAAGTAATTCCAGTTATAGTTGGAGCACTCGGAACAACACCATCAAGATTGCCAAAAAGACTGAAGGAGATTGGAATAAATACCAAGATAGTAGAGTTGCAAAAGACTGTGTTACTGCACTCAGCCAGAATCCTTAGGAAAGTGCTTGAGATTTGAAGAAACTTGTTGTTGTCAAAGCTCAAGAAGATAACTCCACTAATAGAAAGACAAATAGTATATGACATTAGTGTGTACCAGATATATAATAATAATAATAATAATAATAATAATAATAATAATAATAATGAAAATATTTATACAGGGTAACCTCTTCAGCACATGAAGTGCTGTTATCAATGAGGGTCCTGTGTCTAAAACTATGATATATTACAGTAAAGCTTTATAACATAGGAATATAATGATTATGTACAACTGGTCATATTTAAAAGCACAAATTAAATTTCTAGCTATCCATACTGACTAATAGAGTGGTTCCTTATAAAAAGCATGTAGTTTAAGTGTTTATAGAGCCTTACAATTCATGGTACGCTTTGTTTTCCTCTATACTTTGAGGTAGAGTAAATCTTCGCATTGCTTCCTCTCGGAAAAAGCTCCTCCTTGAATAAGCTCCCATGCTAGAGCTTCAAATAATAAACGCCCTTCAAATATGCCCTTGTCACAGAGGATGGTAAAAACCTTGATTTAAAATGATGCTCAAGTTTAGACCTTGTTTGCACGGGGGGCAAATGGAGTCGTTCTGAAACTGGCACAGATAGGCATAACGTTTACACGAGAACCGTTCTAGTTTGGAACTGCTATCCGTGCTCTTTTGGCTCCGCTACAGAGATGGTTCCACGTGGAACCGTACCGTTTGGCTCCCGTGTAAACGGTCAGAACCAAATGAAACTGAGCCAAAAGAGAACAGATAGGAAATGAGGCTGTTTTGATTTGGGGAAGAGGCTAATTAAAGATGATTGCTTTGCTTCCAAGACGAATTTTGCAATGTTATAGTCTCCTCCTCCGTCCAGTTGAAAAGATTCTTAGTGTTTTTGCTGCCCTAATGAATTTAATTGGCATAAAATAGCGCGCTTAGTTGATTTGGCACCAATTATAGCGAAAGCAAATTACTGTACACATTCCTCCTTCACTGTAGCAACTTGTGGAGCCTTTTGGAACCAGGGAGCTAATTCGAAGATTAACGGTAATAGCAGGCCGCGTTTTCTTGCTGCTGTTTAGCGTGTAAGCCATGCAACTCAACGTTGGAAAAAATTAGTAGTGCATTGTTTGTACCGCAAGTGTTTTTAGTGTGCGAGTTAAAAATAGTTACTAATACGAATTGATTTTTGGCTGTATACACATTTCTCTGATCATGTATTGTGGTGGTAGCAGCCTGTCTATCAGCACTTTATCCATTTACTTCCACGAATGTTTAGAGACAGGTAAGCTTCTGTTGTTCCAATTGTGGCACTTGAGGAGTCTAGACTGTTTTACTAATTGTTTCTTTATTGTATTTCAAGGTATCATGGTTTGACAAGCATGAAGCAGTTAGGCTGATCTCGAGAGACAGAGCAAAAGCTTTTGCGGCTGGTGAGAGAGTACAGATAGCTCCTGGGAAGTACGCACTCGCTCACCATTTGATCAAACGATGGGTGAATGAATATGATTAGCTGCTTTTCATTCCTATTCAATCAGTTTTTTATGCCTCCCGCGAGTTTATGTTTACTGAGAGCATTTTATTTTACTACTGAGTTTATTGGAGATTTGTTCTTTATACAGGACAATAGGCTTTAACTCATTAGGATCTAATCATCGCTATTTCTTATGACTATTCGTAGGGTCAAAGAGTATGCTCTTGTCAAATTATCCGTACACAAATAACCAATGGCATGATTCCAGCCTATTTTCATTTCCAGTCTTCCCTATCTCTAGACTGTCTTAATTGCCTATATTTGAGGAGAATTTCTCTTAATAAACCTGGTGTACAATGACAGTTAACGCCAGTTGCGATCTTCTCTCCAGCATGGCAAGTGTTAGGTTTTTTACTTCGCTTTGGGTAAAGCCAGTGGTTCATTTCCTTGTCGATGTAACGTTTTCAGTCATAACAGATATTTATCATTGAGAGAGATTCTGAATTGTACTCAAATATTTTATTAGAGTCAAATTGCAATACATTTGGTGGGATTACAATGCTATCCTTGCGAAGTGTCTCATAGGTATGATTTCAAGATCTGTCCTGATTTACAGTCAAGATGATGCCTACGACTGGTGACCCCAAGGATGATTCTTCCCATAGGTTTTTTAGACCATTATTCTTGTTGCAGCCCGCATCCTCGGGTGTTCCGTGAAATTCTCGCAGTTTCTAGTAAACAAGCCTTTTGAATGGTTCCAAACTAGATGTCAGGACTTACAAGCTCAAGCCAGGAGTGGAACCCTTCGAGATCATTTCAAACGCTCCATTGATTACAGAAATCACCTGTACGTCTCTACAGTCCTAGATCCTCTTTAACTTCCATTTCAGATCTTGACAGAGGTCTGATTTTTCTTGTTCCTTTTCAAGCGCTCGTGGATCGAATAGGCAACAACATCAGTACCCTAGCAAGCACTTTTGTCTTTTTTCACAACTGCTTTATCTCACTTGGATTGTTGTGGAAAATTAGATGTGAAACCGTTTGTTCCCGTTCTTCACACATTCGTCCCATTTTCCACACAGTCTGTCGAGTGGAGAAATATTTTCCGTATGAATCTGGTGTTTAATTGATGTCATTCTAATTACCTGTTCTTGTGCTCCCAATATCATGCCTTCAGTGGCTTTCTTTAGGTCTCCCTTTTGCAACCAGTACCAACTTCAGCCGCCTCTGAATTCACTCTTACTGAAAGGCATGTTTTGTATCCTCCTCCTTTTCTCCTTGACTCAAACTTTATCTTTCGCAATGATCATTCTGCTTTCATTTTTCATATCTTTTAACATTGCTTCCCAGTCGTTTTTGTCATATTCATACAAGCAATTCTTTTCAATAGCAATACAATATTTGTCGCTAATCTGGCCTCGTCCTCCTGCTCTTCTCATTTACTACCGATCTATATCGCCCTTTTTATGGAACATGTTCTATAAAGTAAGCAGCTCTCTTGTCTCTGTGTCAAGTGTTTGTATTTCTTACATGCTCCATTCATGAATTCCAGCCCTTTCTCCTGTTATGGAGATAGCTCTAGAATCCGTAGCATCAATGACATTCCACTCCTTAAATGCCATTTCAACAACTTTTAAACCTTCGTATGTATTGTTTTCAGATTTGTTCTTGTAAGCTTGCTCTTAATGCTATCTACCTCAGGAACTCCAAGTTGCTTATACCCATATTCAGAACTGATCTCCTTAATTTTTTTCCCTGGTAGCACTTCTGCCCCTTCATTACCTACCCGCTTCACTGTTTTCATAACTATTATCGAGCATTCGTTTATTTCCAATTCCATTTTAATATCTGCACTAATTAATCTTACCGAATTCAGGAGGAGTCTCTGGTAGTTGCTGTTCATTTCTGCCAAATAGCTTTTAGGTCATCCATATATAGTAGATGGTTTATAAGTTGTCCTTATTTGTTAAATCTATATCCTGGTTTCATTTTTCTCATTATTATCGATAAGGGTATGGCTATGTAGATACCGTAGAGAAATGTAGGGAGAATATCTCTCTGAAAGCTGCCCCGTCTGATCATTGCGTTTCCCATTGCACATCTTTCAGATGTCAACTCTATTTCACAATTTTCCTACTTATTTTTTGGAGTTCTTTTACATTTAAAAGCCCCCATATTTTCCTGCATTATTTGCTGAAGATGGAGACATTCTTAATCCAAACTCCCCATAATGCATTTTGTCTTGGTAACTTAAGTGTTTACCTTTTTTACCTTTCTCAACATTTCTCAACATGCAAATCTTATTTTGCGTCCTGTCTGTTGTATCCATTCAGAATGTAGCACTTCTGATTCACTCTGCTCTGTTATATTTCCTTCAAAAATAAGTTGCTGCCTCAGTATAAAGTACTTTAAAGGAAGAAACTGTCGTGGGAAGAAACTGTCGCGGGAAGAAACTGTCGCGGGAAGAAACTGTCGCGGGAAGAAACTGTCGCGGGAGGAAACTGTCGCGGGAAGAAACTGTCGCGAAAAGTCGTGAATGATTTTAATTTTTTGTGTGTAAACTGTTGCGGGAATTAACTGTCGCGAACGCTAGAAAGTTTAATTGTCGCGGGAATTAACTGTCGCGAATTGCTGGATGAGTAACATTTTTTGGTTTCTTCTTTCCACGAAAGCCAAATCTTTTAAACCAGAATATTTGCAATCAAAAAAGGATATCACAATCTGATTACGAGAGTCAGTTAGGTAGAAAAATGAAGCTTTTGAAATCACCAAAAACAATTGCAACGATACACCCTTTTTTATAAGTGGATTTGGCTCCAGTTTCAGCTTGGAGTTTCTTATTTCTGAGGTTTTCTTATTTGTCCAGACTACATTAGAGAAAGTGATATTAATGCCGTTGAACTAGTTCTATTATAATATGTGTGTTTAATCTTATGTGTGTTTTATTTCTCCAATGGAAGCAACTATGGTGTGCCATATGTTATCAATTATTTCCACAATTATTTTTGGTTTAGAAATGTAACTCTGATGGATGCAGACAGGATAAAAGAGACACGTTGCTTTCAAAAATTGTCTTTGAAGTTCGTGTTTTGTATCTGACGGACCCACACAATTTTTAAAAAATTCAAGAATTATGTTGAAATTTCCTAAAAAAATTTAAAAGTCGCGGGAATTAACTGTCGCGAAAGGGCCAAAAACGATCTTTCGCGGAAGAAACTGTCGCGAAAGTCGCGAGATTTATCTCGCGACAGTTAATTCCCGCGACAGTTTCTTCCCGCGATAGTTTCTTCCTTTAAACTATTCCATCAGTTCTTCTACACTTACGTTCGAAAAGTATTTCACCACCCTGCTAAAATGGCGGCTAGCAGTAGCGAATTGCCAGCTCTTAACAATCTAAATAGCATGATTGTGGTGGTTCATAGCGTTCTCTCGCCGTATTTAGTGGTGAGAAAATATTCTTCGTTTCCCCAGCTTAGAAGTGAAGCTAATTTTATAGTACGTCTGAGATATATTGACAGAAATATTAGGAATTGTACTAAAGGAGTGCCGTAAAATTGGCGGCGCAAGAGCAAGAATATCAGCGTTTTCCTTTAGAGTTTTTCCTGGGGCGTAATAGTTTTGGAGTACAGGAAACTAGAGGGTCTACTTTGACTGACAATTTATGACATTACTATTTCTTTTTGTTTCATTTTGTGAAATCTTGAGATCTTGCATCGTATAGGTTAGGGCTCTATAGACATAACTCCACCTAATTTTCTTCCAGAATCTCTTCATTCAAGTATGTGTTGTTCGTGGTTTTGGTTATTAAAAAGATTACAAAAAGCGCGTGCTCTTTTTGCAATATTTTACGTCCATAGCCTGGTTTGTATATGCGGGTTTTCTCAGTTGTAAGCAAAATTCTTTCTTTCATCGCACACATGAAGCAAAGTGCCACGAATGACAAATTATTATACCTGTCGTATACACCTTTTTTTGTATGAAAAAAGTTTATAAGAAAATGAGGCTCAAATGGCCAAAATCTTAAGAAAATCCTAAGAAAATCACAAGGCTCAAGTTCAAGAAAATGCTAGAAAAGTCACAGTTCATCTTCTTTACATGCCAGAAATTGATATTGGCTCATTTTTGCAAACTCTCGTACAAAGATCGAGACTTATGGTGGCCCAACAAATACAGAGTAGCCTGTTTCAGCCATTTTATTCCTGCCAAAGTTAAGAAAATCTTAAGAAAATCTCAGCCTCAAATTCGTGAAAAGTTAAGAAAATTGAGCCTCAGGAAAAAAAGTGGTTTTCTTTAAAAAACAGGTGTAGTCACCGTTCGGCCACAAGTGCAAAAGGCACGAATAACACTGCTTGAGCAAAACTCCCTCGTGTACACCTAGCTTTAGGGACGTTTTCATCTATATTTCGTATCGTTGGCCGGATAGAACATCTATTGTTTATTCAGTTCAAACGACATGTAAAAACTGCAAAGCTTATAGGGAACAACTAAAAGAATTCCATACTTGTTAGCGTGCCAATGTTATTCACCAGAGATTGCTTTGGCAGTATACTGGGTATTTAGTATAGAGTCTAGTTATGTTTCGAACACCGGGCAATTGAAGACAAATATGCTTGTCTAATGGAAGACAAATGGGCATAACAAATGTGCATTAAAATAGTGTATTGAAGTGGTATATAGATAATATTTTGCTCTTCCATTAGCATATTTTGAACTAATTGAGTTTCCAATTGGTATTACATGAGTCAGTGTTTTGTAGTTGCAAATTCGGTTACGTACATTAAATGAAAAGCACGTATTATTCTCAGTTAACCTAAACATCAATTTGCTCAATCCTATATATTGGCAATATTTTTTGCTTTTGAATATGGGACTTAATAATGGCTTTGTAGTTGAAACGAGGACTGTAATCAGATTCAATGATTCATCTTTTTTGGCAAACGAGAACAAACACCTTTGTTATCAGGAGACAAGTGGGCGTCATCTTGTAATCGAAAATATTCTGTCGGATTGATATGAAGGGAATATTTTTTTGTTCATCGGGAATATTTTGAGAAATAATTGACTTTTCTATTTAACATTATATGAGTCACTTCTTGTAGTTGTGAGGTCTTTTATGTGTAGAAAGCAAACACGTACTATTCTTATTGTAATTTAACAGCAATTCACCCAATCCTGTATATTTACAATATTTATGCTATTAAATATCGGACCTTATTATTGTTCTGAAATTGAATGACGCTTGAAATTTAATTTCAAACTTTTGACAAACGAAGACAAGCCTTCTTTTTAACTGGAGACAAATGGGCGTAACCGTACATTCTATACTACTCAGTCAATAGTCAGATGTAGATAATATTTCATCTTTTGATTAGCATTTTGTGAGGAGAAATTGAATTTAGAATTCTTAAGCTGTAAGTAGTACTAATTTCTGTAAAGTGTGTTTTGTTTTCCAATGCTTTAATCGTAGTCGGCAACCAGAAAGTAAATTCGACTAGGGTAGCGGAAGGATATGCTTTTACCAACGAATTGCCTATTTTCGTATTTCATTTCACGTTATCTTAATCACTACCTTCCGTTTTTCACCAAGTTAAATAAGATGCATTATTAGTAATGAAGTGTACATGAATTATTAAATTTAAAGATGAAGGAAAAGGGAAAATGGTACATCAAAGAAGTGCATGCGATAGCACAACGAGGCTTTGCTTTGCTTGAATAGTAAATTGGGTATTCAATTGATATTCTGTCTACAGAATGCAATACTGAGCCCCCTGGGGTATTGGTACGAAATTCCTGATACTTTATTGTAGGTTTTTATCCTAATTTTAAGCGGCATCCACTAAGTATATAAATTGCATAAAAAGAATAAACCAAAAATACACCTGTCTTTTGAGTAAACGTTTCGATTAAAATGTTCATCAGCACTAAACTTACAATGACATTGGGCCTGCTTAAATTACCTACACATTAATGCGTTATGTAGAGCGCTTCATTACAACGTTAATATATTATATCATATTCATGGGTATTTACTTTATCTATTACCCTGAGTCTCTGAAGAATGTCTTTCTTTCCGTTTATTCTTGGAGTTGATCTTGTCATTGATCAATACACCTTCATCTTTACAAATTCTATGTTATCTGGTTGTTGATCTGCAGATTTTTCCCAGAATCTGCTTCGTACTCATCTTTTAACTTGTTAGTGGCTAGTATTTTTATACTCATTAGTTTCATAATCTTTTTGGCGTTTAAAGCACTTCCTCATATACTAGTTCCTTTGCTATCTGTTGTACTTACTGATCATGCATTGTGTGACAAATTTAGGCATTAATGACAGCATTAGATCCTGATTTCAGCTCTAGAGCCTGACTACAGCATTATTCCTTAATGACAGCAGTCAGTTTAAATTGCAGCATTAGGTCCAAATGGTAACATTAGTTGTGTCGATAGTGCGAGCGGTCAATTTTGTTCACACCTTTAAGCTTTTTAAGTTCTGCATGGAAAATTACATGATACTTAATGTGCCGTAATTGGTGATGACTTTCGCAGGGAAAGGTGCCTGCCACAGTTATGATACTCTGGCTCTGGAGACACAGGCTACTGCCGGCGACTGTCCACAGTAAGAGGAGTAAAGTTGGCATACTCTCGAAATTTTAAACAATCGCAATCAGTTACGGTGCATCTTGTACCAGGCTTACCATAGTCATATTCGTATTGGATTTTCTTGGAATGTCGGCGTAGCTTGTTGCAGAAAATAGATTTCCCGTCTCATTGACCTTTACAAAAGTATCTTACAAGATGCGACTGTATAGTAGGTGCTGGTACACTTTGCCATACCCGGAGGCGACCTTAAGCCTAGGCCTAATGTAGGCTTTAAACTTAGAAACAGAACACTCCTTGATCTTTTCACTTTTCATTCAGCCCAAAGACTAACTCTAAATCATTACGCACAGAGTACATAATAATCACACAGTACATAACAAATGACGGATACATTAACAGGTGCGACACATTGCCCGGACAGCGTGTTTACTATGCACAGCAGAATTCCACATGAACGCAAGATTGGCACACGCAACATGACGGCTGAAGGAACATAATACAATACAAAACATACTAGTACATAGTACATCATTACGTTACATAACTTTAATAACGGAGTGGGGCATGCTTCCTTTATTGACTGCTCATTTAAAAGCCTTTCAAAGTAGTCAATGAAAAACTCTTTCAACATCAGTTTTAGATTTTGGCCTGTAAATGGTTGAAAGGGTATGATCATTTCCTACGACTTCGATATATCTTTGACAGTCATGAATTGTTCATGGTGTACCATTTTCTGACCATAGGATAACGTAGGGAATTCTGTATGGCACAAAATTCTGTCAATTGCAGAAGATACCCTTGTTGAGAGGATGCATCTATCTTCTCGATGACATAAGTGCCTGAAAAGCCTTTGTAGTAAGTATGTTATAGGACTTGAAACGCGAGAATAATCATAGTGATCTTGGTTGCAAGATATGCGTTATTTCACCTACACGTAGTTGCAACCGAATGCAACATGTCATTCCAACGTGCAATCTTCAGCAATTGGGTCGCTAGCAAGGGCCCTAGAAAAAGCTGCATTTTTGCGAACTGCGGTAAAGGGAACTAGCAAAGCGAAGTCAAGCAAAAGGACAGATCATCACTGGCATAGTGTCGAAAGTGTCAATGAAGTCATTTTTGACTTAAAGGCACGAGTGCTCATGTCATTGGTAGGTGCAGCAAATAAGTATGAAGCGCTGCGACCAGGATTGATTTAGGGGTTTTTGGAGGAGCACGGCTGAGCTATATGTTCCGGAAATTCCGTATATTTGTTTGTAGCCATACATACAATGATCATAACGTCAAAGGGACATGAAAGACGCATTCCCAATAAAGTAACATGAAAGGCAACCTGATACATTACCTTACACAAATATGTTTTTGAGCAAGGTCACGGTGATTTCAATGAGACACGACACGCCAATTTGCCAGAAAAATACGTATTTTTGTCGACCATGCATGCCCGTGCCTCTAGGTACGTTAAATTCATCCCTGGACTGCGCTGCAACATTTAGATCTCCAGCAAACATGTAGCTTCGACCGCACGCTAGTTTGTAGCCTAGGTAGCACTTCTGGTGGTGGAGCATAACGGCTCACTACTTGGCATGGAAGACAAGGTTCCAAAGTTTTGCTGAATAAGGCTGTCAGTTCCAAAGAAACACACGTTTTGACGTAGCAAAGCTTTGATCATTGACAAGCCATGTTGTGTCTGATGGGCAAAGTTAACAACTTTTTGCTGTTGTGACTTTGCAAGCATGGATTTTGATTCTTGTAGCATTGTTGCTTACACTGACCGTGAGGTTGTCTTGGAAAAGGTAGCATGGCTTAATATTGTCGACATCCCAGTGATCTGAATGAATGACTCCACGAAATCCTCTCAAGGCCGTACTATCATTAGTGGTGTTCTCATTTTCTTCCAAAGTCCATTTCTTTTGAATACTGTGCTGCACAACGATTGTTATGTACTCGCTTATTTAACTGTGATTGTTATAGTAAGCACAAAATAGGTTCCTTGATAGAAAGTCTGCTAGATTCGTAGGTCCGGATTTCCACAGAATGTGCATATTGTCTGAACGTGAACTGTTTAAATGTGGATTTCCTTGAAGGGCTTCTGGCCTTCAACAAGTGCATAGTACGAAAACACGTGACAATGTTTATTTAACCATAAAATTTCTTAATATCCTTGCTCTACAAAGATTCAAGTCGTACATAGAATTGATCAAGTATCGTGGAACTTAATCAACAATACTTTTCTAACTGTAGAAGCATTTCTTCAGCTTGAGAAGCTGCTTGGTAGGGCAGTAGTGTGTGTTTCACCGATCAACGCTAGCTACGAGGAACGGTTCACAGTTTCACACCCATGTATGCCATCTTGTAGCTAGTTTGGCTCCAAGTTTAGCTCCCTGCCGAAGTTCACGGACTGGTTCAAGGTCAACAGCTTGCTCCAAGTGGATTGGTACAATGGCTTGAATCTAGCGACACCGCAAATAGAAGTTATCCTTGTTTGTCGCGTTTTGAAAAAGGTTTTGCTTCGATTACTTACCCATAAAAACCGCCCTAATTGTATGTCCAAAAGGCTGTTAAGTATTTCTTTATTAGGTCTAAAGCCCTTTATTATGGTGAATACGAAATACTTGGAATGATCACATGACCACTCCGTGATATCTATTATAGTTAGTCTATTTTACGTGGTATGCAAAACAGATTGTGTCAGTTTGCAATCACCATTACAACGTGTGCATTTTGTAAATACTCGATGGTAAACGATTCTAGAATTCAGTTTCCTTACCTATCAGCTCGAAAACTAAAGCCCCAACATGCATTCAGAGATGTCTGAGTGGTTTTATATGCAAGATTCCTATTAATTAGCCAACGTTTCGATAGCAGACAACAATGGTAATTGCAATCAAGCAAGGAAAAGGAGAGCGTGCTCGTGGCGATACAAATGACATTTGCTAGTACAAGAAAGAGAATGAAGTTCTATGTCCCGCATGTAGTCTCTGGCAAATTCTCATATCGAGTACCAAAGGGATGCGGTGTGTTTGCACCTGAACCCTTTCTGACTATACAATCACTCAACTGTGACAAAGATATCTTGGACATGAAGGACTTTGAAAAGTGGAAAGTAGAGTTTTTTGAACGTGCCATGTGTATGTTTAAATTACTAATGCAATTGCAAAACTCTCTAATAACAGGTAATTTGTATCTGGTAAAAAAGGTTACAAATACAGTCATCAAAGCCAGAGCAGATACAGAAACGCAGAAACGCATAAGACACTGCAATAGAGGCCTATACATTGATGTTACATATATCTATACTTAGAAGATCAGGGTTAGTCCAAGACTTCTTCTCATGCAGAAAATATAGTAGATGAATTGAATGATGATGGCTGTAATTTTCCTTAACATATTATTCAAGTGCTGTTTTTCGTTATTCAGTTCATTGCACATTTCAATGAAAGATTTGCGGCATTTCCCAAAAATTCCTATGGAGGGGTTAATAGATTTGGTAGTACGTTTATAAGAACGTGAGTTGATGCTTCCTTAAAGACTGCAATGTTCGTTCAGTGACATCCTTCATTGATCTAGTATTGAGCTCGTATCATTATCTAATGTGCAGAGAGCACGGAGGCAGAGAGAGGAGATGATGCTGTTGACTGTACTCAGACTCTACTCTGACTGGCTTTATATTACAAATAACAGTGACATATACAGTAAAATTCAGAAAATGGAGAGGTTAGTAAATTTGGTAGTACGTTATTTGAAGGGAGATCACGAGTGAGCTGCAGGTATTTGTCGCTGTTCCTATCTACGTTGATGTTTGTATTGGTTTCAAATCCAACTGTAAGCTCTATGATATAGACCGTAGCCGTTACAATGCAGAGAAGCAGGTCAGAACGCAACTGGCCTCCTGTCAACATGAAAGATGAGAGGAAGCTTGGTAGGCCAACATGTAGTGACCCTAAACACCGGGAACAAAACCTTGAACTTAGGCCTTCTTCCATCCTTCATTCATAACCGGCCTTTTCCACTTTTGCCAAATCATCTCACATCTCGGCATCACCCTTGCATCACCCCTGTCATCACATCACACAGGTCATTCCTTTACTTTCGTTTAGCTCATCTAGCCATTTCACTTACTCAGCCCATCACCTTCTTTTTGTATCAATTTAGTAATTCGTGTGTAATATTTCGTCAGCAATATTTACGTATATAAAAATGTAATTTATGTTGTATAGTCAGTCAGTAGATCAGTACGTTAACTCAACATCATCTATCTCTGGCTCCGTGTTCTCTGCACGTTAAATGAGACTACGTCAACATCATCCAACAAAAAAGAACGGCTAGTTACCACTGTAGAATTGACATATCACTAAAGTGGTGACTGAGCCCCGAACATCTGTTCGCCGAACCAAGTCGTCGCACAGCACTCGACTCACCGTGGTGCTTCAATAATTCTGGCAGCAGCTTTCCAGCACTCATCTCAAGTGTTTTTTTCCACTGTATCTACACAACTCAAGGCAACACACACCACTCCTCACACACGGACGGTCCCTCTTGCCTTGTTGTCTGTGGTGTCTGCATCACTTCACCGTGCTTCTGCTGCCGTCGCCTCTTCAGCCTTCTGGTTCCTGGTTATCCAACGCAAAAACCTCGACCTTCCCGATGTCTCACACCATGGACTCTTTGAACTCTTAATTTTTGCAAGTAATCGACATTTTATTTTTCTATTCTCACTGTATGCTGCTCACTCGCATTTACTTTTATAACTGTAATGATTTCCTTGTCACTCACATCCATTGTATCCTCATTCATATTCCGGTGTTTATTGTCATTTGCATAGCTTTCCATCCTACGTATCGAATGCTTCGCATCGCTTGCATTCTAGGGGGAGCTACTGTAGTCACCCTAAACACCGGGAACAAAACCTTGAACTTAGGCCTTCTTCCATCCTTCATTCATAACCGGCCTTTTCCACTTTTGCCAAGTCATCTCACATCTCGGCATCACCCTTGCATCACCCCTGTCGTCACATCACACAGGTCATTCCTTTACTTTCGTTTACCTCATCTAGCCATTTCGCTTACTCAGCCCATCACCTCCTTTTTGTATCTATTTAGTAATTCGTGCGTAATGATTTGTCAGCTAAATTTGTGTATATATGTCTGCAAAATTATATCGAATAATCAGTCAGTAGATCAGTACGTTAACTCAGCATCATCTATCTCTGGCTCCGTGTTCTCTGCACGTTAAATAAGACTACATGTACTTCAATCATCAAAGAGAAAGGCTGATCACCAACTACATAATCTTCTGTCGCTAAAAACACACAGAGTGGAATTTTCAATGCAGTGTATTGTTGATGCTATAGAATGTAGCGCTGAATTGTGTCTCGAAGTATCATCTTCAAGGTATGCCTTACAGCCTGGTATAACATGAAGAAGAGACTCAGGGATGTAACCGAAAGAACAGTCAGATGACGGTGAGAGTTTCCATTTGTGGAGATTCGTGCGATTAGCCAGCGATTAAGCCTGGTTCCCACTAGTCGTAAGAGTCAATGAAGTCGGCGACTATCCCGCTTCTTACGTGTTTTGCGACAAGTGTGAACATGTTGTCATAAGCTGTCCCCGACATCCCAGTTAAATAGAAATGAGGTCTATTTGAAAAAGTCATGTCCCCAATGTCCCAGATTCTTACACGAATTACGACAAGCGTGAATGCATACCTATGCATGACTGGGACATCCCAGTCTTTTATGACGAGTGTGAACACTGTAATGGAATGCTTTAGTGGTTATTAAGTATGGCTTGACATGTTGGCATTCAGTCTACCTGTAACGGAAAAATGGTATAATCATGTAATGTCTTAGTTGGACGCGTAGATTCGGCAGAGAGACACCAGAAAAATACAACTACTCTCCAGTTATAGTGTCATATTTCTAGCTTCAAATGCTAACCGAGCTAGCCTTTTGTTACAACCAACAAGGGGGGAACATAAGGAAGTCCGAATATGTCCAGTAGCAATTCAATGGGTTTACGTCATTGCTACACCATCCCCCCTGTTATTTAATGTGCAACAAAGTCTCCAAACCTCAAGGGGGGATATATGTTTTGCCTCAGTCTCGCAGGACGAGCCCGGTCGGCTTGTGGAGCCTCTATTTCACCGTCTGTGTGAGTGGGACTGTTGTCAAATAGAATGGCTGTGTCCCAAGATTCAGGGATGGGATAATGCACAGCTCCAGTACCTGATGGAATTTAGCTTGCGATAATCAACGCAAAAACGATAACTACCGTCTTTCTTCTTAACTAAGACGATGGGTGAGGCCCACGGGCTACAACTGGGCTGGATGACCCCCTGTTTTAACATGTCCTGCACTTGAGTCCTGGTTTCTGCACGGTGGGCATATGGCAGGCGGCGGGGGTATTGTCGAATAGGGGCGCTATTACCGGTATCTATGGTATGCTGAATGACCTTAGTATGGCCTAAGCTTTCGTCAAAAACATCAGCGAATTGAAGCAGCGTATCAAGGATAGTTTGTCTATCGCGCGAACTGAGATCAGCGCTTAAAGAAGCTTCAAGTTGCTGCTTTATCATAGTATGAGAAGAGGCACTGGGGGGAGAAGGCAATACAATAGCAGATGCTATAAACTCAGATTGGTCAGGAACATCAATAACCGGGCAGAATTCACTGATTTTTTGACTAGCGTGCAGCTCAATATTGACATGGGAGGTATTCATAATACGCACTGGGAGATCCCTACCCTGTACCTGACAAACGCTATATGCTGCGAAAAGACTCGGGGGTATAACCAGGCTGTCTGAAAGGGGCGAGACCATACCTAGTTGCTCCTTACTACTAGAAAGGACTCTGCAACTAACTAACATTTCTGAACGACCAGGGATGCAGATATTGTCAGACAAAACGACAGGAACAGGACCCCGATGGACAGACTGGACTAGAAGACAGGGGTAAGGATTAGGAGGGCCAATGCCATTATTTAAGGATTGAGATTCAGATACATTATTGGGGAGGAGGACCTGAGATGCTTAGGGTGTAATGGAATGCAACCATGGAGTCATTCCAAGACGTAATTACCCTCGGCTTGTTGCGTCAATTGCAGTGCGTTAGAGGTTATAAAGTCCCACCCGAGGATGCAGTCTAACGATGGAAAAATATTGGGGGAAACTAAGAAGGTTCCTAAATAAGATGAAGAGGAATTGCAGCCGGGAAATGATAGTCTCGCTTGTGCACTTCCATCAATACTTAAGGGCTGACCAGTGACACCAATGCAATTAGAATTAAAAGTAGCGAGGGTGAGCGTGGGTAAAATCTTATCAAAAACTGCCCTACTCATAAAAGATTTCATAGAGCCAGTGTCAATAAGAGCACTGACACTCACACCAGCCAAAGTACATTGAATAAGGGGCTGAGATAGGGATGAGTCCACAGACGGAACAAGAGAAAAAACAAGGGGGTGTCCTTCAGCCCAGCCCGTTACTGAGGCACCCCTTTGAAGTTTAAAGAATTGTTATGTGAACCTACGCTGGGAGTGAAAGGTTGAAAATCATCCTGTGCAGGTGCATGATGTCCAACAGCATTGGAGGGTGCATGGCTGGAGGGCGTAGACTGGCGGCTTGGGCACTGGTTTTGAGAATGACCCCATCCACGGCAGACAGAGCAATGGGCGTCCCATGGGCATTCACAGGCAAAATGGGCTCTTTGGTTGCAATTAAAGCAGCGGGCATTGGAAGAACGACTCTATGGTTTCCACCCCCGACGATGCTGGGGAGGTGGCTCTGCCAGGGCGGCTTTAAGCTGTTGCTGTTCCATGGACAGGGCGGCGGCAGCCACAGTAAGGCTGCGAATAGAGGCTTGCAATTCATCTCGCAGGGCAGGGGCAGGAGCATCCACAGTTGCCATGGCAGCACTGTCATCGCACAAATGATGGACAGCGTGGTAGCGCTGAATGAAGGCACGCATGTCTGATAAAGATGGCATAGGGTTGTACTCCAGCAGGTGAAGACGAAGGGCTGGTGGCAGACTTTTGATGAACTGGCGCTCCAGCAGGGCAGTGCGGGCCTCAGCAGACAAATCAGGATCTGCCTTGGACAGTAGGTCCTCTAGGTCCCACAGCAAGAGCAAGGGGTCTTCGTCAGGGTGCAACTTGCGGTGATCAAACGTCGAATAGAACTTCTCCCTGTCAACGCGAGGGCATAGTGCATCCTTTAAATGCTGGGTAAGGGCAGCATAGCTCTGTCTTTGCTCGTCGCCAAGGCTATGAAAGTGGGCAGCGGCAGGTCCTCGGAGAAAAGCGGGGAGCTTGATCAGTTTGTCCTCTGCACTCCATTTGTTGGCTGTAGTGCAGCATTCACAGCTGCGGAGCCAGGCAGGAAAATCTCCGGTATCAAATTTGTCAGGAAGGAGAGCAAAAGAAGCCATAACGTAGGTAAAATCTCAGCTCTGTACCTCTGTCACCAAGTGTAATGTCTTAGTTGGACGCGTAGATTCGGCAGAGTGAGACACCAGAAAGATACAACTACTCTCCAGTTATAGTGTCGTATTTCTACCTCCAAATGCTAACTGAGCTAGCCTTTTGTTACAACCAACAAGGGGGGAACATAAGGAAGTCCGAATATGTCCAGTAGCAATTCAATGGGTTTACGTCATTCCTACAATCACAACCCAGAAACTGACGTTGGTAATGACCAAGTTACCTTAATATGGGAAATTCAAGTACACGCATATAAAGAAGCGAAGGCTAGTATACCGGACATCATTAACAAAGATCATATTCTGTGATCATATCAACAGCACGTCCCAACTGATTGATGTGGCAATACCATCGGATAGAAATGTATCAATAAAGGAAGTTGAAAATTTTTCAAAATACAGAGATTTAGAAATTGAAACAGGCTAAATGTGGAAAATGAGAGCAACTACAACTCCTGTTGTTGTAGGTGCGCTTGATGTTATAAAGAAAGGAAAGACATCGAACAATGAAAAAATACCGGGGAAAATATACTTAGAAGAATTGCAATAGATCACACTACTGGGCACTGCTCATATCCTCAGGAAGGTTCTGTCAACTGACTTAATGAGAAATTGTATGCTCTTAGGACTATGGATTAGATCTGGATATACAGGAAGAGCAAGAAATACTTAAGAGACATTTGATCATAATATAATAATGATAATAATGATAATCGGATGAGAACAATTTAGGGTTGTATGTGAGTGAATCGAATGAACAACTACTCAAAGGGTAAAGAGAGTCGGTACCATCAAGAATGAAAATATTTTTGGACAAAGAAGACTTCAAAAGAAATAGCCAAGATGAGTTTAGAAATAGATGACATGAAAAAAGAATGCATGGACAGTTTTCTCATGAGATGTCTGAAGAGATAGATGAAGACTTATCTTGGAAATGGTTGGTGCAATGTGATCTCTAAGTGCAAATTGAAAAGCAACAATGTGTGTTGCACAAGAGCAAGCATTAAGGACAAATTATACAAAGAATAAAATTGACAAAACATTGGAAAATCCAGTATGTAGAATGTGTTGTGAAAAGGCGGAAATTGTGCAGCATATAATATGCGAATATAAAAAACTAGCGCAACGTGAGTATAAGAGAAGACACGACACAGTTGCAAAATTGGTCGATAGGAAGTTGCGTGAGAAGCACAGCCAAGTGAGAAAAGAGAAGTGATACGAGCATTGCCCTGAATGAGTTGTGGAAGATGATCTTAAATAAATCTTGGATATGAATATCCAATGTGATAATGTTATTAAGGCAAGGGAACCCGACATAGTCTTGGTGGATAAAAAGCTGTACCAGGTGACTGCAGGATACGTGAGAAAGAAATGGAGAAGATTGAAAAATATCAACCTAAAGATAGAGCTGAAAAGACTTTGGTCGCTGAAAGACTGTTGTTGTACCAGTTGTTGTAGGAGCTCTGGGGTGTATTCGTAAGGGCTTCAATGGATGGTTGGAAACACTTGACATTAGATTGAATGTTGGAATGGTACAAAAATCAGCTTTGTTGGGAACAGCTAGGATACTCAGGAAAGTCTGAGAAATGTAAGGTGAAAGCAGCCACTTGGCTCTTGGCTACTAGTTGTAACCCGCCCAAAAGAAATATCTCGGCCTTAAGAAACGCCTGTGTGAAAGCTGTAAAGCGGATAGTAATGATCGTAATAATAATCAGAATAATAGAATCATCGAGAGAACCAGAGGGATCTAAAAAAGGACTATTGGTGAATTACAGAGTAAGTGGACGAAGAAAGAATGTATGGCCAATTTGTTGGGAGATAAAGGATGACGCAGATCAGACTAAGTCTTGGAACTGGGCAATAAAACTTCAGATCTTACGTTTTGCACAACTACACTTATTTTCTCTGCTCAGGAGCAAGCTTTAAGAACTAATTATTCAAAAACTTCACATTGACAGAACATCTAAGTCACCACATCGTAGATGGTGTGATGCTAAGGATGGAAGTAGTTCTCACCTAGTTAGTGAATATAGTAAACTTGCTCAAACACAATACAAATCAAGACATGACAGTGTTGCACAAAACATTCACTGGGAATTATGTGGGGTGCATGGTTTGAGAGGAAAAATAAGTGGTATGAGCATATACCACAAAGTGAAAACGAAAATGACAATACTAGAAAACAGCATATACTAGAAAATGAAGAGATCAGAATTTTATGGGATTTCACTATTCAATGTGATAGATACGTAGACCAGATATTGTCATTGTTGAGAAGCTGATAAAAGAATGTAAGATCATTGATATTGCTTTTCCGAATGATGAAAGTGTTGGAGATAAGGAGCAGGAGAAGACAGAGAAGCACCAATACCTTAAGCAGGAGATAGCAGCCCTTTGGGAAATGAAAAAGTTGAAGTCATCCCGGCCATGATTAGTGCTCTAGGCATGATACCAAAAAGATTAGATATGTGGATTAAGAAAATTGGAGTTAACATTAGAACAGAGACATTAAGAAGAGTGCACTCCTTTGAACTGCCAAAATATTAGGAAGAACATTGGGAATGTAATCCTTGATGGTTAACATCAGGAAGAATCTTAAGACCTACGGGTACTAGTTGTAGCCAGATCTAGAGGAAAATTTTACAAGTTTAGGACTTTATGCATTAGCACCGTCCATGATAACAAGAATAATATACAGTGTTTAAATTTGGCTCCAAAGAACTAGTTAGAAACTAATACATGCCTACTAATCTTCCTATTTAAGATGTTTATCCACATATCGAACAGCAACAGTAAACACAAAACTCAGGAGAGGTTTTTACATTTTTTTCAATCTACGCGATAGCTTTATTAAAGTATCCTGTGGACTGAGCCGTTGAGAAATGCTTCAAATTTGGTTGAATTACTGGTGACTGATAACAGTCCTGTACAAGGACATCGGAGCCAATAAAAGACAGGGGGACAGAATTACTGAAAGGATACTTTCATCGTGTTTTCTGGCATGTTATCTTGTAACATTGTCACCACCATGCCATTGGCCTAGTGGGTCCTCTTTTTGACTCAGTAAAAAGGCCTTTTGCACACCGCATGGGCCCATTCTGAAAACTTTTTGCCCCTCATAGTGCAAATGACTACAAGTGAGTCACTCAGTGGATTGTTAAAGATTAAGACGAGAGTGACGACAAAAAAGAGACCACATTTAGATTATTTGACGGCTATTCCATGATATTTTACTTAAAATGACTATTCCAAGACTAATCCGGTGTAACCATAAACGTTTCGACTCGTGCTCGAGTCATCTTCAGTATGAGGATACTGGATGAGACCGAAATATAAAGTAAGGGTGGATCAAAAACCATATTTCGGTCTCATCCACTATCCTCATACTGAAGATGACTCGAGCACGAGTCGAAACGTTTGTGGTTACACCGGATTAGTCTTGGAATAGTCATTTTAAGTAAAATATCATGGAATAGTCGTCACATAATCGAAATGTGGTCTCTTTTTGTCGTCACTCTCGTCTTAATCTTCATCAAAAAGCTGCGATTTCAATCTACAACATCAGTGGATTGTGTACAAAGCAACGTCCTACAGTATTAGACTGTGTACAAAAGCAAAGTGCCTTTAATACAGTCCCCATTATTACACTGAAAATATATGTCATCATATGATAAGCTTGTAAGTATCAACCAAACTAGTTAGATGATATAGCAAGAAAATACCATTCAACTATGTAAAAACAAGAAAAGCCCCAAAACCGATCCTTGTGGCACACCAAGCCTGTTTTCATTTATACAGAACCGCGTCAATTTAGCTTTTTGCGTTTTTCTGCTGAAGAAAGAGTGCAAATAAT
Source organism: Mastigias papua (assembly GCA_964019165.1). Classification (NCBI taxonomy): domain Eukaryota; kingdom Metazoa; phylum Cnidaria; class Scyphozoa; order Rhizostomeae; family Mastigiidae; genus Mastigias; species Mastigias papua. The sequence goes on along the minus strand of OZ025282.1, from coordinate 6,643,191 downwards.
CCAACCTCTCTTGCAAGAGAAATGTTATGATCGTAGTAATCAACTGGCTGTTGTACACCCAAAACCACTCCTTCAGTAGTTTTCTTAGTACCTAGAGCAAATGCGGAGTTCTGTAAGGATCTACAGATCTACAACATATAAGCTGCATATTCCGCTTCTGTCTGAATCAAAAAAAGAGGGGATTTACTTTCGTCTGGTTATCTGTTACCTGTTTTCTCCCCCACTACGGTAAATCCTCGAATAAGCCCCCTAGGGGACTTATTTATTTTTGATGCTTTTTGGTCGGGGGCTTGTTAGAGGGGGGCTTATGAAATTATTTGACATATGTCGCATAAAGAACTGATTATTGTCAAAGCTCCTGTCCTCCATGATACTAGAACAATAGTCTTAACACCGCTCTTCCTCGAGTGTCTCGCTTTCATGTTGGCCTCTTTTTGTATTTGTTACGTTCCTTCGGATCTTTATCCTTTTCCTTCTTTTTCACACCTTTGTCGGAATTTTGGAGAAGAATATGAATACCTTGAGCGATAATTAATTAGTACCTGTATATAGATTAGTTGATAAATCATTTTTGACTATGGCGTTCAATATGGTGGAAGATCTCAGCCTGAGTTGCAGTGACGAGGATGATGAAGTTGAGGCAGTTAATGAAAGCCGTCAGGAGATCAGTTTGGATGGCACTCTGTCAAAGTGGACTAATTATTTACATGGGTGGCAAGATCGCTATTTTATTCTTAAAGATGGGACTTTGTCATATTTTAAATCGGAGTTCGATACAGCTTATGGGTGCAGAGGATCAGTTAGTATTGGAAAGGCAAAGATTGCGGTTAGTTGGTTTATCCTACGAAGTGGTATTACTTCCGAAACTTAATGGTTTAGGTCCACACTTATTTAATTGTATATTTTTTATTATCCTAGTTTGCAGTGCGATTGAATTCCCCGCTGATCATGATTTCAATTGTTCTATTGTGACTATGAATAGTGAGATTGTGAGGTCAAAGAACATGGCTGGTCATTTGAGGCCCATCTGTTGCCAGTGTGCATTCCATGTAGAGCTCACGCTAGAAATTCATGCAGTTGCTGTCACTTTCATGCTGCAACTCAAATGAGAAAATGTCCGATTAAAGGTGTTGCCAAATTTTATCGAAAGGAAGTGTTAATCATGCCCAGTTTCTGCATGATGCAAATGAGTAGATATGCGTGCGGATACTGACTGTAATCCCTGTAATTAGTGATCAGATACCCCAAAACAATTGCATTGTATTGTTTCTTAGCCTTTTACTGCGATGTGATAGTATGTTATTGGTAGAAACTCAAAATCTCACCAGTGCACCAAAGAAAGACAGTCTACACCAGATACCTCTGGCATAGACTTCATAAAGCCCACAGTGGATTTGTTACTTAAAAGTAGGCTAAGCAGACTGATTTATCCATTTGAGGATCAAAAGAAGATCAGTTATTGAAGTCTTAGTTTCTTCCTTGGTGGGAAGCTTACTTTTACCAATCTGAATTATTGTACTATTGTACCAAATGATGGTAAAATCAGATGGCACAAGTGCATAAAAGTTTGCAGGATATAGACTACCTCAGCAAAAGCTCCTTACACTAAACATACAGATGCTTAAGCACAAACAAGATCATTATATCAATAATCCAATTAGCCAACCAATGGATGAATGAATCATTGAACTAATGGACTACTGAATCATCCAACTAGCAAACCAATCATTGTCAAACTTTTCCTTTCCAATGAGCTCCTATGTGATATATGATTTGGAATAGAACTGTTGCATACTCTTTATCATGTTTGTAGATATATTCCAGTTATGTGTGTTTAATTTCATAAATATATGAAAGTTAGGTGAAAATTAGTATGTTTTATGGTACTTTGAGGTTGAATAGCTCCTTTCTATCTGAAGAAGTAGAGCCAATGTCATTGATCAGTATGCCTAATGGAATTGCAATATTGCAAAGTTGAAGAGGCTAGACCATGCCTAGTCTCTAACTAATGTTAATTGAAGAGCTTTTGTTTGGGTACCAGGGAAGGTGCCCAATCTAGGGAATTTGAAAAAACACACTCCTAGGTGTAGTTATTTCCTGACTAGGCATAAGTCTGGTTATCAGGGAGTATCTTTGAATGTTGTGTCACAATCATATTGAATTGTAATTTTATGTGAAAATTATTAAATAGAAAGTTGCTTTATCTTTCAATGATCTTTTATTCCCAGGTCCATGAATATGATGACTGTAGATTTGATGTACATGTAAATGATAATATTTATTACTTAAGAGGATCAGATTCTGATGAAAGATCAAAATGGATATCAGTCATTGAAGCAGCAAAGGTATTTATAATATCCTTTTGTCAGCTTCAGTCAGAATAATAAATTTATGTTTGCAAATACAATAGTTATCAGATTCAAGAGTTTTTCAAGTTTTATGGGAAACTAGCTTCACTTACCCAAGTTATATACTTTATTATTTGACACCAATGCTCATAGTCAAAACATTTGTCTATATCACTATTTAGATCTTAGTTCATCTATGCCACCATTTATAGTTGTTGTTACTGTATAAGTTGTTAATTAAATGCAAACTTGAGGAAAGAAGATGTATCTGTTTGTTGTTGCACATTATAAATTATCTTGTATTTGCTTGTTATTTTCCTGAGACATTTGGATAATGTAGGTTATAGACTATTATGAGTTTGAACCAATACTTGAGCTTTGCCAATACAAGAATTTAAATGAGAGAGTTGTTCCATCTCTCAAAATCAGTTTAGTAAAATGTTTGCTCATGATCAACCTCCTGAAAATGGCAAAAAGGCAGGACAATCCGGAGAAAGTTGCAGCATGGTGGTCAATCACTCTGAGCATTTTGAATTGAATACATATTTATTGCTTTTCAATGAAGTGCTCAATCCAAAGTTCACACGAGTGTGGAATACAAGAAAAACCTAATATTTGCAAAATATGTATTGCTTTTGTTCCATCACAATCTCATCATTTTTGTATTTGTTTATGTATACCTGTGTATGAATATTAGTATTTGTTTATGTATTTGATTTGCATACATAGTTCATCTGAAGAAATAGAAATGGCATTACCTATTGGTAGTAATGCAAGATGAATGTAATTAACAGGATGGATGTAAGACTATATCAAAGTACAAGAGTTTAGAATGAAGTTATAAAGAGCAGACATTAGGTTGTTTTGGAATGAGAGTTGATGATGGGCAAATATCAGTGTGTTGAATAGTTTCATGAGATGAAAGATAGAGAATTAAAATAAAGAAGAGAAAAGCCATACTCTTTTTTATTTGAGCCTATTTGCATTGTATCAAGACTTTTGGAAGTGGTACAATTGCAGGTCCACCTCATACTGTCCTGTCCTGACCTATGCTATCCTATCTTATCTTATCCTATAAACCTATGAGTGATTAAAATCCTTTTTGGAATCCATTATTGTTTTCTCCTATCCTAGGACATGATTGACAATTTAGGGACTGTACACCCAATAAAAATTTGTGACTGTCTAATTTATTATTATCAATCTAGTAATATAGGGTTTGACTGCCCTACTAGCATCAGTTGTCTTGTTTTCTTGTCCTGTTATCTTCTTGGTGTATATCCGTTGTTTATGAATTCATCCCTACAGCTAACTGTAGTGTTTTATGTAAGTATGCCATAGTATATACACTGTACATGAAATATATTTCTCATTTCTCTGTTACTATGATCTCAAATAAAATGTAGTCATAATCCCCTTTAACCAAGTTTTGTCTTCTTTTCTGTTTTAAAGCAAGCTGAATCAGGCTATGGTTCTGAAACTCATTTGCCTAAAGTTGGCTCATTTATATCTCTGAATTCACTTCCAAGTTTACAGTCAGCATCTTCATTCAAGGTAATGAGCAGCATTTACTGCAAAACTGAATATGACCTTTTTAGGAACATTTTTTGTTTGTTGATTATGAAGGTGTGATGATCCAACAGTATTGTTCTAGTAATACCTCAGTAATATCTTATATACTATTTTGGAAGCTATGTCATATTTGGTTTGTAAACTGTTCATTAGCATTCTGGGATGAAATTTTCAAGTATATGGCATATGTGTAAAATGATGTAGCTTGTTGTCTTGCATATTATATATATATATATATATATATATATATATATATATATATGCATGTGTGTATGGGGGGGGTGGGTGGATGTGTGTATACATGTTACGTATACATCCTTTAGTACAAATTTAAGTTCATGTATAATCATATATGTGCATGTAAACTTTTCTATCTAATTTCTTTCTAAATTCTATACTGTTGTGCATTGATGCTGCTTGGGTCTTTTGTTGCCTTGTTTACATTTAAGCCCTGTCCACACTACACAACTAACCTGGTTCACCCAAGGATACTCTAGCCAAGAACAAGGCCAGGTTCTGTCTACACAGAAATCAACAAATGTACAATGTGGACAGAAACTTGGGCTGAGCTTGAATTAGGAGAGCTTTGTGCATGTGCACTAGATATGTTAGTCTTTGTATATCAGGTATGGTACAAAAGAATTGGTACCTTATGCATACTTAGTTGAGTTCTTGTGCTAGAATTCATGATGATGATGGCCAATCAGCCATCATTTCAAGAGCAGGTGTGTATATTTAGCTAGTAGAAGCTGCATTTTTATCTGAGTAGTTAATGTTAATTCCTGATCAGTGGCTTTACATCATTTTCCATGATATAGGTAAGCAGACTGGCCATACAGAAGACTAAGCAATAGTGACATATAAGTTGATAAACCCATCTTTTATTATGCATCAAGTGTGAAGCCAACCTTGGTTCATCCATAGTTTTGTGTCCATGCTACATTTTGTAATACTAGCCTTAGGTGAACCTTGGTTGGTTTGTATAGTATGGACACAGCTTTAGCTTTTGTTTGGAATTGAGTTCTCTGTTGCACTGCAGCAGTAGATAAAGCTCCTTCATTATGCCAGCTAAGTAATAATTCATTGGAAGTTTGTCTTGACATGCATTTATTATGAATTTATCGTACACTGCTTGTTTTTAGAGAGGAGATGGCTTGCGAGAGAAGCTGCTTGAAATGGAGACATTTAGAGATATCCTTTGCCGTCAAATAGATACTCTTCAATCCTATTTTGACTCATGTGCAGATAGAAATCAGAGAGAAGAACCAATTGGCTTGGATCTAAATGATGATGATTTTGAAGCAGGTTAGAAAGAGATGTATTACTTTCATAGAAATAGAAACCCCTGGAATACTTTTCCAGAGTATTATGAACAAATTACAGTAACTAACACATGCCACATAAATGTGTCACTGTGTGCTTTTGAATTTTTAGGTGTCCACAGTATCTGAAGTAATTTTTTTATCAAAAACTTAGCCATTGGAGAACATGCACAAACCAACTATTGAAATCAAAATATTGTAAACTGCTCTGTAGTGTACTGTGCTTTACTGCAATGTAGTGTACTTTACGGCACTGCACTGTTCTGTACTGTACTTAACTGTTTTGCATTGAACTGTACTGCACTGAACTGTACCACATTGCATTATGCTGAACTGTACTGCACTGCACTTTAGTGTACTTTGCTGTACTGCACTGTTCTGTATTGTACTGTATTGCATTGCAATGTATGTACTGTACTGTTGTGTACTTTAGTGTAGTGTGTTCTGTATTGTACTGCATTGCACTGTACTGTACCATATTACACTGTACTGTACCATATTACACTGTACTGTACCATATTGCACTCTACTGCACTGTAGTGTAGTGTGCTTTGCTGTACTGGGCTGTTCTGTATTGTACTTTACATCACTGTACTTCACTGTGCTGTACTGCATCTTACTGTTTTATTCACCAAGATACTATATTTCACTGTACTATGCTGAGCTGCGCTATCCTGCACTGTACTGTTTTAGTACTGCAATGCACTTTCTATAGTATCACACTTTATAAATTCATATTTTTTCTGACCTAGATGACCTTTCAGTTACACCAACTCCCCACGATGAAAACAATTTTCTACATTCTCATCATCGGCAACAATCGGTGGATTTCCGTGGTGAGGCAATCACTTTTAAGGCCACAACGGATGGAGTTCTTCAGGTGCTGTCACACTGCATTGATCTAATGTCTAAAACGGAAGACAAATGGAAGCGTCGACTCGAGAAGGTAGTATGAACCACAGATTTGATTGCAGATGCTATGTGTGATTAATTGTTTAGTTAAATTTATGCAGATAATCATAAACTCTATTAGACAGGCAAAACAATAAACTGACGTAGTATGTTGAGGAAATTTCTGCTATAAGTTAAGAAAATTCGGCAGCGCTGAGTCTAGACGCACTTGATCGGTTATAGTACATGATTTTGAATTAGCTGCAGCATTGTTGAAATTATTTTGCCACTTGTAGGCTTGTGTATATTATTATAAATAAGAATGACAGTTGATTTAGCGTAAGGCACTCAGATGGAATAGTAGGAATCGGAATCATCACAAGACTTATGTTATAATTGCAAGTTTATTTGCGACTGTTCTGGTTTCACGCCGTACATAAGGAGATTGCCTTAATGCAGTAAGCTGAAAAGATGTCTTAGCGGTAAATAGAGTTTGCACAAAAAGTTACAACTTTAGTTTTCAAATATCGTAAAATTTTTCTTGAAGGTGCTAATAGTAAATTGTTTGAGAAAGACAACTGCTCTTTTTGACATTAGGATTATCTTTGTCACCTTTTTCATGTTACGAATTAGTGTTATGATGCCATTCAAAATTTATGCTTACTCAATCTTTGCATTATTTATTTCTTGTTTTGGTGAGAGGAAGGCGTTTTTGTTGCATGAAAGTTTTCATTACAGGAAAGAGAGAGACGAAAAAAAGTCCAAGATCAACTGAAAGAAGCTATGGACAAATTAAAAGTCTCATCCTTCGTTGGTGGCCCAGATTATGAGGTATGAAATTATGAGGTATTTGGAAAATTCTCATTTTGCTACTAGGATCTGCCCTTCGTAGTCATGCCTTTAGAACTATGTACAATGCCATTTCAACTTAGGATGATATTGAATGTTACCCAAGCATATTCCTTGTGAACTATTCCATTTAGTTTTGCTTAGGCCTCGTTAGCGAGGACACTCATTCAGGGCCTTGTTTAGAAATGATCACGCTGAGCTCTTACAGTATTGATCAATATCAATTAGCTAGGAACTCTCTTCTCTATCATGGCACTATATCACATACGGCTAATAGTCATTTGACAGCCGGAAAATCTTGATCAAGCCATGTAATTGTTGTTTTATCAGATAAAACCTACAAGGTAAAAGAATTTATGAAATATTCATACTGGATAGTCTAAACTTTTTATCACTCTTATTGAACTACAGTTGAATCACCTCACAATAGGCAGCAGACGTGCTGGAAAACAAGGGATTAATTTCATTTTATTAAAGCTGTAGCTCATTCCTCTGGAGTTTTTTCTTTATTCCAAAGTGCTCAACCCTCACGTATACTGAATGCGATACGACTATTGGCCATGCTTTTTTTGTTATATGCAATTTGTTTAAATACTATTCTGTTTCAACTAGAACTCATTGTCAATTTATGCAGCTGAAGCAGCTTAGAAAGTTATTGTTCTGCTTGAAATATTGTATTATTCGAGCCGTGTTTTTGAAATCTCAGGTACAATGTAGATAGATTTGAACGATTGCAGATAAACGTAACAAGGATCATTGACAAGCAGCCGTAGAGTTTCAAAAAGACGATAGACTTTTGTCCGTATTAAATCGAAAAGAAATTAAGGGCAGCAATTTCTTCAAATGCTTGCAGAGGAGTTGCTATCCTAATGCTTGTGTCATATATTGACAGAATTGATCATAAGTACAGCACAGGAGGATGTCATCTAAGCTGCACATTCTAAATGTCACTACAATGATAGCAAGAAAATCATTTAGGTTTCAAGGCCCCTTTTGCTACGATGAAACTCGTATTGACATTCCAAACTTTAACTCGTTTGTTCTATCCAAGCATCGTTGAAAGGAACACTTTTTGAACTGTTAGGCCACATTTAAAGAATACTGTAAGAAATCTTTTAGATTTTATTAAAGGAGAGGTTTATATAGATGCTTGAGGTGGGAACCGCAGCTTTGCAATAAATTTTAAGACCAGAACGATGACAAAAAGTGAAGTCATTTTATCATTGATATTTAATTAGACATATTTCCGGAATTGAAAGTCCGGTGTCATTCAATCAAGACACATTCAGTTACGACAGTTCCATGTTAAAAACGTTTCTACCCATAGTTGAGGCATCCTCAGTTAGAGCGGAAAGTGTGACGAAGGTATATGTATGGGTAGGAAAATGGGAGATCAAAAATCAAAATCACGTATATAAGGAACGTGCAAGAGAGCACATGAGAAGAAGCGCAGTAAAAACAGACATAGTGTAAACAGTAAGCAAACAAGTAGAAAGAAAAGCAAGCACTAAGGGAAAAAGCGAGATTAAAAAACGAGAGCGAGAAGTTTATATAGTACTTAAATTGAGTAGTTGCTTTCACTTGGTGTAAACAATATATGACGTGGTACCTTCCCCTTTTCGATAACAGTGCCTTCAGCACTGACAAGGCTTATCTGTGGATAAATATTTGGATAGGTAATTGGTATTATTGTTTTAGATTGTCACTTTTCTTTACAGTTTGACATATTTTCCCAATTAATTCCAATTTGTTTTCAAAAATTGTTTATCATTGAGATCTGAGCAGTTTAGACTCAATTTCAACGCATAGGTCTAAATAGTCGCCTGATTGGTCGCAGCCATAAATGCAGCTTTTGTGCTACTTGAAACATATTTCTCTGCATAGTACTATCTAAAGGTTTCTAGTCCATGACATGAGAGAATTGTCCTCCAAATCCGGTTCTTCATAATCCCAGTTTGTATAGAATCACAATCAAACTTTCATTCCTGGAAGGATTCTGTCCTTGCGAAACTTCACCGCCAACAGGGAAGTCGGTATTTTGTCTTTAATCAAATTCCACCTAACGCATCTACTGCCTTAGTTAAATAGACACAGTGCTTTTTTCCTATTCACTTATCTCATATTCATTTTTCGTTTTATTTTAAAATTGTTTACCCGGGGTACAAATTCAGTCTAAATACTGTTTTACAGTTGCCCCTGCAAAAAATACTTACAAAATTAAAAAGTTATATACCTCAGAATTCAGATATAATTTTTGCCAAACACACTTATATGAGATAAGTGCATTAGTGGCTCCGTTACCACATAACAATAGTAAATACTTTTTATTGCTAGATTTCTTACAATATGGTGTGATGCGAAATTGTTCTGTTAATCAATGTGAATGAATTTTTCATAACGTTCGGCTCAGTAGCGCATACCTAGCTAATTTAGATCGGCAGGTTTTTACTAGGCTTTACGAATAGCTTTATAGTCGAAATGGAGTGCTTGTTCGCATTGTTTCATCTGTAAAGTCTTAATGGAAGAGTGCTTACCATCGAGAAAAGAAATAATTCGCCAAAGGTTTGGAGATATAGGAAGAGTAGAGGAAGAACACTGGAAGGATACAGGTTGGGTAGTACTGGCATATATGGGAGATGTGAATCCTATGGTGCAGGAGGGTTACAAAGATTTTAAATGATTTGTATTTGAAAAACATATAACAGTATATGTACGAAGCAATAGATGAAAGAGAAAAGAAAGGTTGTATTTACTTTAGAATTAGTTTTGTAAGAGTGACGTGTATCGCGATATGGGATGACTTTGTGTCTTAGTGAGCGAAAGGCTAAACAGATGATACTGCTCGAGTCTTCCTGCGTAATTTTCCAGGCTCTATAGCGTTTTATTGTACATATTTGTTCAAATATAAAAAATATTTACTGTAGTTTCCATTTCTGTCAGCCGTTGGGCATTTTGGATAAATAGAGGAAATGTTACATTGAATTTTTGTTTGTTTTTCGAAAGGAAGGACCTTACAGCAAACTGAATGAGGAAGAGTTCTTTGATGCGGTAGAAACGGCACTGGATCGGGAAGAAGAAGAGTCAGAATTGGTAAGTAAGCCCAGTGCAACTTCATTAGTACATCACATCACTGTGAAAAGGTTATTTGGAATTTTAAGACTTACAATGACGTCAGAATCTAGAGGTTTGTTTGAATGCAAATTTTAATATCTTTGAATTTTTCATGCACTTTGAAGCTCATTCAACTTATATAGTTTAGGGACATCCTCTTATTGTATCTTTGAATTTGATTTGAAGAAATTTGATTGGTATCCTTTGGTATGTAAGCCGTGACATGTGTCCAAAAAGGAATCATTTAGTTTATATGCCAATGCGAATTAAAAATTACAGTCATGTGACGAATCAACGACGCATTGCCATGTCTTTCTGTCATGCGTTATATAGCATACCATTCTCTATCAGGCATGAATCTACGTGCAGAGATTAGAGTGATGCCTTGGATCTTGTTGTGTTATTTCTTTCGGTTATATACCTGAACCTGTTACTCGTAATGAAGGACGTACACGGATAAAGTAGAATTCACAGTTTTAATTCATCTTTCCCGAATAGCAACTGAGCTACAATCTAGATCAACATATGATACAATACCGGATACACAATGTGCTAATATACACAGCATACAGTGAACAGATAGCAAGTGTACATAAAATACACCACAGTCTACAACATATACACGATGACATTATGAGTACATTGACATTTTACGGCCATATTGGGGAACTAACTTGTTTCATAATGCTGACCCCATTTCCCACCTGTGCTGTGGTTACTTAATTTTGAGAAGAGAAGATGAGAATATGATTTTTGCTGTCTCAGATCGATATTCTGCGTCCAAAGAAGTTCTTACAGAATTTTCAGCATTCCCTACTATTGCATGGCAAGAGCCGTTTGGCCACATTTTGCATTAGTTTAGTCAGTGAAGTTTTATGTCTTTTCAGACTATGGCCATGAGTATCGACAACTCGGTATTTGTGAGCATTATGCCGCCCTCCTGTGGTTAGGTTTAAGGTACAACCAAAGTTAGTGTTACGTGTTTAAACTGGAGGAAAGCTCACTTTGTTATATTTTGGGATACAGATCTAGAATTCGATGTTACTATGCCATTTCTGGAATAAAACTTCACACCTATTAGGATTCTTGATGTTATAAAACGTTTTACTTGCCTTGTGAAATAGACCAGAAGTACAAAGGAAAGAATACCACCTCCTCCAGAAGATTTTGTCTTTGAAGAAACAAAACATCGCTTATCAGAAGAGGTTTGTTTTTATTTCTTTCTTCTAAATTAGTTTATATTCATGTTATAATGGTGATTTTATTTGCGCTTCATAGTAACAAAAGATTTCGGTGTATAGGGAGTTGACAACCAAACTGTCACGTCGGTGCCTAGATTTTGTCATGAACAGGGCAGGTGATAAATAATATTTATCATTAGACGTGCCAGATCAGGGTATATTCAATTTTATCAATGTCCCGCCATTTTAGATTTTCAAGTGTATTTAAATAAAAGTATTTAGTTTAAATCTGTTATTGGATTGTAAGCTAGTTTGAACCCTTGCGTCCTTGTTTGCGTTAAAGTAGTATTACTGTCATTGCCTCACTATTGTCGAGGAACATTGTATTGGATTGCACACCTAAATGTCCTAATTGCCTTGGAGAATATTAGAAAGTTGCGGTGATTTGTGAGCAGTGGTAATAGTATTGATGGTAAAGTGGTATGGTCATGGCTGAACTTTGCTCACACATTTTCACAAGCTTTCAAAATATGTCACTTGTTGTCTCTCTCTCCTTTTCTTTCAATTCGCATATACCTTTAGCATCAGTTCTTTGGGTCATATTTCTTCAGTCATATTTCTTGATGCCTGCGCTGTAATATCGTGTCCATGCTATTAAGTTGTCTATGAAATAGCTAAGTTTCAAGCCTGTCTATGGTTCGTAGCATGCGAAGAGAGAAGTGCATTAGTCAGACGACTCTAGATACCTGGGCCAGAAAAGTGTTTTCTTCCTAGCAGCAAAACAGAAATTTAAAATTTCTTGCGAAGCAGTGCCAAAATTTCTGCAAATACAAGTTATATTTCTAGCTGGTTTCTCCGTTTGGAAAGGTACAATACAGATTAAGCACTATAGAATTTCCTGTGAAACTGTTGGAAATTTCCTGCGGGGGATTATTGCCGAATATTCCCTGGCAGCGCCGCTGCCGGTGCTACCGACCATTTTCAAGCCCTGCTAGATACATTGATCAGCACCAAGAAATATCATGTACTGTGTGCTTTTTTGTCTGTAGGCTGCTTGGAGATGTTTTGAAGAGCAGTGAAACTTATAGATGCTACTTAGTATGAATGTGAGACTAAAGTGGCCTGTAAAATGTTGGATGAAACATTGAATACGTTGATAAGGACGGGAAGGATGAATGGAATATATAGCCTTTCGCACATCTTAATTCAAGTGACATGGAGAATATTACGCCTTCCTGAATTAGATTACCAATCCTTTCGCCAAGTACGAGGCACTACTGCATGCAAGAGTTACAGTATTTAGGTGAACAAGGAAATTTTGTGTATTTTTATGCTCCTATTGTAAGCACATAAGCAAAATTGTCTTAAAGTAAAAATTCCCATTTATTTTCTTCCGTAGCTAGAAGCTAAGGTAAAAGAGAGTCTTGTGTTAGTTAAAGAGAAAGTGAACCACGAGAACAGTAGTTGGGACCTTGTACTAGAAGATGGCGATTTAAAGGTAAACCTTGACTCTCTCCTCTAAAAGTGTAATAGAACAGAAGCCCATCAGCTTGTCATCTTTTGCCGCTGTTATACATGTCTTTCCATAGCTAGCTGTCGGTAGAAAATTGTTTACCAATTAATTTTTGCATTTGGGGAGCCTTGCCTCCAAGTATACGTTGTTATGAGACCATAGGGGTTAACGTTTTCAGGATGGATTGTCATTTGCTATTCACTGACTGTAGAAACCCAAAAAGACTAACCCTATGAACAGTTTGGTTTGAACTCGTGCAGATTTGCGTCAACCAGGGCTGCAGGTCTGTGTTACTGCATCTTTATCACCGTGTTCTGTATTACGGCATTATAATATCAGGGGTGACCCCGTGGCAGACATCAAAAAGTACTTGTTGCTACCACGCCTGTTTGCTCTTTCATATTTTTGTGCTGTGAGATCTTAAATTCATGTGGACAATTGAAGAAGCTCAGATCACATTTGTTTTGATGTTAGGTTGAGAATGAACTGTAATAAGTAATTTTCTGTTTTAGAATTCTAACTTGTTTGTAGTATTTCGTTTTGATTTCAGGTTTACAGGAAAGATTATGAGGTTGATGGAACTGTTTGCGACCCTCTTAAAGCATCTCATATTGTCAAGGTTATTATTGTCTGAAATCATTTTACTATCAATGTCTCAGTGTGACGTAGTTTGCCCATTTCCAATCTTAGTAGCCTGTTGTCTTCTGATAGGTTCATGTTATCAGGGCTATTCTTGTTTGAAATCCTCTCTAAGCAATTTACGTATGTGACTTAATCTGCCAGTTTCCATAGTCAGTAGCCTGTTATTTTCCGATAGATTCATATTGTCAAGGTTATTCTTGTTTGCAATCCTCTCTAAGCAATTTATTTATATGACTTAATCCGCCAGTTTCCAATGTCAGTATCCTGGTGTTTTTCGATAGATTCATATTGTCAAAGTTATTGTTGTTTGAAATCCTTTCTAAAAATGTCTTAGTGTGACTTAATCTGCCAGTTTCTAATGTCAGATAGGTTTTTAAGTAGTTTATCTCTTCTTACAATTATGAAGTAAATAGACCAGCTTACTGCTATCATGGGCTTATCGCATTATTGCACAACTACTCCATGAAAGAATTTACCTCGTTTTGTATTATACTGCTTTCCTGTAATGCACTGTATTGTCATGAATCTTTTGTTAGAAACATTGGCTTGGGTTTCTTAAGTGTCTTTCAGAACTTGTTTTAAATTAAAACGGAAAGTGGTCCAGCCCTAGTAAGGTCTATCCTTGCTGTAGTACACAGCCTCTTCCATTGAAAATCTTCTATCGCTCTTAATTTTGCCCGTAGGCCAAACAATCAATATTTAGATGGTACCATATTTTTTTACTAAGACTTAAGATTGAACCAAGTCTGCTGATTTGTATACATTATTTGTAGGGTGTGACAGGAAGAGAAATGTGTCATTATTTCTTCGATAAAGATGTTCGAATGGACTGGGATAGTAAGGATTTATCTATAGATAGTCTTGCGATGTCCTCGCTTTATAACTTTTTGCTTTATGTCTCTTTCATGGCTATTGTATCTTGCCTTTTATATTGATCATATACCTTCGTATGTTTGATTATCGTCTTTGAGTTATTTAGAGTTAAAGTTGCGAGTTCAAAGATGATAGCTTGCTTTATGGAGTTTGTATGATAGAGCTAGCGTGTTTAGACATGATATGTACCCCCATTTTGCTATGGGTATGATTTTTAGATTTCGGGTCAAACTTTTTCTGTTGACAAACTTAGCTGAAATCGAATGGTACATAGGGTCTTTGTAGCTATTGCTGTACCGATGAGTCAATGGAAAGTCTGTGAGTGGCTCAAATGGTAGTACTCTTAGGTTCCTAATAAACGGGGGGTGCGCTTATCAAGTTTTCAGGTTCTTCCAATCCCCCGGAGTTTACTGGGACCCCCGTTTATTAATTTTCAACGAATGAAAAATGATTTGGAATTTTTTTCCTTGAGGAAAGGCATTTCTGTCGCCAAATGAAACTGTTTCTCTAACCAAATCGATGTGTCGTTTGTCGTTTGCCGGGAGCGCAATTGACCGTTTATTTTTCATAAGAGTTTAGAAATATTTCCGACCACACCGTTTATTAACACCCCCCCTTTATTAGGAAACTATGATGTATTCACGTGAATCTGCACTCTAGTCAACTCCTTTCATTAATGTTTGCTCTGATCTGTTATAGGCACAGTTGAAAGGTGCAGGGTTCTAGAAAAACTTTCAGATAACACGATGATATTTCATCAAGTTCATAAAAGAGTGTGGCCATCATCTCAAAGAGATACAGTTTTTGTATCGCATATACGAAAGCTTAGTTCGCAAGAGGAAGGTGAAAGAATCAAGAATGAAATAGAAAATGCATGGATGGTCACGAATTGGGCAACAGAACATGACGAAGCTCCAGTGAGTGTCACTATCAAGATGAATTTTTGTTTTTGTATCCTAGATTTTGTTGGTAGCGTACTGTAGATATGAGTTATTTCTAGAGGGTTGAAGAGACGATGTGATTCTGTTCTCATAAAAAGTCACAGCCTCAAACTGACCTGAAGCTTGAAATTAATTTAGAAAAGGAAGAGATAAAATTAAGTATGTATATTTGTATATATGCATGTATGAGTATGTTTGTGTTTGTGTGTGTTTGTGTGTGTGTGTGTTTGTGTATGTTTGTGTGTGTGTTTGTGTTTGTGTGTGTTTGTGTTTGTTTGTGTGTGTTTGTATGTTTGTGTGTGTGTGTGTTTGTGTTTGTTTGTGTGTGTGTGTGTGTGTGTGTGTGTGTGTTTGTGTTTGTGTTTGTGTTTGTTTGTGTGTGTGTGTGTGTGTGTGTGTGTGTGTTTAGGCATTGAAGTAGAACTGACAACACTACTGTGGATTATATGGCAACAGCACTAATCTATACTCTCTTCCAGGACAACAAATACGTTAGAGCTTTTGCCAAGGTGATTATGTTCTGTCAGACATTCACCGATGTTAAACGCAGCGCCAGCTCGCTAAACAGGGAAAATGTATTCTGCAGACTAACGTACTCAGCACAAGGTTTGTTGTTTTCAGTATGAATTGAATTTGTGTTTCCTTATGTTCTTTTCAATTCATTGTCATTCATCACATTATTTCCAGATTAACTTGAGATGTGGTGAGTAGCCATGATGCGAAGGCCCTTTGTGCCTGTAAGGAACAGAAGCAGGCTGAGGAAATGCATTGATAAAATATCTGCCTGCTTATGGCCTGGTATCTAGGATGAGGTACAAATCAGTCGTACAAATCTTCGACAATTTGTGAAAAAATTGCAAAAAATCGCGCAAATCACAAAAATCAATACTGAAACATCACAAAAAAATCACAGAAGTGAGAACAAAATCACAAAAATTAGCGAAAATCAAAGGTCACAAAAGCTAGAAAGAATAACTAAAAATGACAGAAATCTCTAGCACTTTTTTTGCGAATGATATACCCCTTGATCTAGGATATAACTGTCCAAATGTGAAAATGAATAAATTTTAAACGTTAGAGCAGCATTGTCGATTATCTACTTTACTAGTAAGACTAGTGTTTGTTGTAAACCTATCCTCCTGCTATCGTTCTGACGCACAAATATCCCATCCGCTATGTTTTGCATTTTTGTAAGTGTTAAGAAAGTATAAATTTGTCAGTACTTTCAATTGGAAATCCCACTTAACTACGGAGATGATATAAATGTGCTGATTCAAACAGTATTGCTTGATTTTTGCTTGAATTTGCCCTCCCCCATCTTGATCTGGCTTGATATACACTTTCATTAAAAAAGTATTGCACAACTCTGCTAAAAATAGCGGCTAACAGTGACCAAAGGCCCACTCATGGTAGTTTTAATAGCATGGTTTTGACGGCTCATGGCGTTTACTCACCGTATTTACGTTGAGAAAATATTCCCCTTTTCCTCAGTTTTGATATGAAGCGAACTTTATTTTACAATTAGGTTGTTTTCACTGAATATTAAGGACTGTGCCGAAGGAGTGCCGTTAAATGTTTGGGCATTTAGTTGCGGGTGGTAGAACAAAATACACTACAAGCACTCATTTTCTGAAGAAAGAGTGTGATATTTCAGTGATTTTAAGGCCGGAATTTTTGAGGTTTCTTGATAGTAGAAAAATATATGCTGAATTGGCTCTCTCCGTGCAGAGTATTATGTTAGATCATGGGATAATTTTAGGTGAGTGATGTGTTATAATACCAATGGGCATGGAATTTTGGTGAGCTTCCACTTCGTGGTTTCTACAAAACATAGGCGTTACAGTTGACCTTTTTAGTAATGCTTGTTCTCAAACTTTTCATATATGCCGACAAGGCTTTTTAGATAATCCTTATTTTATTAAATGTCTTACTTATTTCAATTAATGTGTATAGCCTCCAAGTTCAGTTCGCCTGAAACAGCTTTATGAACTAAAGCCTTTTCGCTCTAAATGGCAAGAGCCAATTTACCAAATATTCACTGCCAGTGCTAGGCATAAAACATTTTTGCTTTGAAATACCGTAATATCACGCTTTTTCGTTCAGAAATGTTTCATTCTGCTGTGATTTTCTATGCCTATTGTAAACAGTTATTGCCCAAACTGTTGATAGCACTGCTTCAAAATCTTATGAATTGTTCCACGGGCAGGAAAGCATAACTTTTGTTTCACAGTTGTTCTATTTCGAAGCTTGAACAACTGACGAATCTCTTCCCGCCTGAATTAAGATGGAAGAAGCTCCTACACTTTTGTTATGTAAATTTTGTGGACTAGACGCTTGGCCGCTCTTCGCAGCCATTTTTGCGATACTTCTCGAATGTAAGTGTACATTGTTTTCACGATGAAGTTAGGTTGCTTTTTATGCCTTTTCATTGTAAGAGCCTTCTTTCACTTTTTCAATATAAATCTTGAGTTGTTTTTCAGTGAAGATTCAACATACTAGGTATTTCTACATTCTTTGAAAAACGCAGCTTGATAATAAATTGAAGAGTAAAGGCCACGACGAGAATTATAGTAGAGAATTTCGCTTTGTATATTCATCTCATTTTGATCGACACTCCTTTTGTCATTAGCGCTACCACTTATGAGTCGTTTTAATCATTGACGCTAGCATTGACAAATTAGACGCTACCCTTGTCAAATCCATAAGTTATACCAAACGTTTCGGGGCATGCTTGTCCCATCTTCAATTAGGTATTTCCTTTTCCAATGGAAGAGAGCAATGTTTTTCTACCAGTTAGTTTGTAGTCAGGCAATGCTTTTGATGACAGTAGTTAAAGTACTCTTGCAATCTGAAAAAGTTTACTTCCTCTTCCATTTGCAGCCCGAAAACCATGTTTTGCAGTTATAGTTGTCAACTCTTAGGCATCTACTCCAATCTTTGCTCTTCAGTTGCCTTTGGTAATTCAGATGTCTTTACTCTACATTTTCCTAGAATTACTCAATTTCCTCTGTATCTTCTGACTTTTTCGGGCATAAACTGGGCCTTATTTAGGGCCTAATAGCATAATTCTTCTAGATCTCAACTGACACTCTTTTTACTCAGTTCAACGTGTTTTCCTGATCAGGAATGCCACATGGTGTTTTTAAACCACATTCTACGGTCCTCATCCATTTGACTTCCCTGCATCGTCGTCAACATATTTCAGCCCGGTTTATCACATTCCTGATTTGCCTCTTTAGGTTTACATGCTAGATCCGTCTTCTCTGCTTTATTGTGTCACTTCCTGTACCAGATGTTACCTATCTTCAAAAGCCTTGTTCCTATAGAAGCCAAATATTTGTCAACACTGTGTATTCGACGAGACATTTTCTTTAGATACTCCAGCCTCAACCCTTATCAGGGAGCGTATACTGTACTGGCTGTTCAGGAGTATTATTGACCATCAAGAATCTGTAAGTTGATGGTAGGGTGGTTTGTTTGTGAACCACCCGATCACGATTCTGGCAATACAAGTCGACAAATAAAATGTTGAGAAACTGTCTCTTATTCGATGCACTTAACATAAGTTTTTTCTCAACAGTTAACCCAGGAGGGTGGGCACCTCCTTCTGCTGTCCGTGCCGTGTCGAAACGAGAGTACCCTAAGTTTCTCAGAAATTTCAGTGGATTTGTTCAAGATGTAACGAGGGACAAAGCGATTATGCTTTAGCTTTGGAGAAAAGTATAAGTTCTTCGCATGATTCCGTATGGCTCTAAGAGAGCGAAAACTCACGAGTAGAGGAATAGAGAGAGAAATTTACATAGGTAAGTCATGCGTCAATAGAATTAATTTACCGAAATGAATAGAAATATTACCTTTGAATGTTAATAAGCGCAAATAGTGAATGAGATTAGAGTTTCATCGATGTGATAGCTAAGGGGTGTTAGATAGACAGTTAGATGTATGAATCCCAGGACATATCTTGATTATGTGATTGGTAATCTTGGAAGTTGAGCTCTTTTAAGATGTTAACTGCTTTAGATATAGGGATTTATGGAAGTCAATTATTTCTTCGGTGACCTGTTTCCTGTATTTATGGAACTTTAAGACCCGAAGTGTTGGTTAAATAAAATGGATGAGAGGACAAATAAGAAACAGTTACATTCAATTGTAGTGTTTAGAACTTTAGTTCATTTTGCACTATGATTTGTTTCCTTTTCATTTTTCATTGGTTTTTGGGGGATAGTTATCTGTTATACGTTATTACCTACCAGATTTAGCATTTTCTTCATAGTAGACTCTTGAAGTATCTTTTTTTATATTCTATCCCTTGGATTATATTTTACCAAATTTTATTCCGTGTGATGGATTTCCCTGAGCTTACTTACAGTTTAAGATCTTTCAGGGTCTTGCTTGGAAATATTGATTATGCACGTGAGTGGTACCGGATCGTTACTATACGCTTCTCTTATCATTTAAGTATTTCTTACTATTCATGGGAACCAGTATTAGGGAAATAGAGGCGTACTGTTTTGACTTTTGTATGAAAGGAGTGCTGGTTATTTTACACGTATGATAGGTTGGTATTTTGATGTTTTATCAAAGTAAGCCAGTCACCTTGTTCCTCATGCTACTGATGAAAGATTATTGTTGTGAACGTTAAGCCATGAGTTTGCTGGACTGGTTTGCATACCTTTCAGTTAAGCGAATCTTAGATGATTTATAGTTACTCTCATCTGAGCAGTGATCTAAATGGTTAACTTAATTTAAAAATGTCGTTTTATATATATATATATGTATACAATATATAGATTTGTTTCATGTCAAACCTGAGTTTTCTATCTTAGAAAGCAACCTTTTATCATTAAAGGAGTTTTTGTTTCTCTAGTGTTAAAGAATCTCAAGTTTATCTGTTATGGCAGATGTATCTCATATGTTAGTGGTGTTTACATAATATACCAGCCCCATGGAACACCAGCTACTCTATTAATCTTATACCATTGTACCACTCTCCTCCTCTAACTCACTAGTTACCTTATAAGATACTCTGATCTTTGTTACCTTTGGAAATTAAAACTTAAGGCTATACATTCAGGAATCAATACAAGGCGTGATCCCTTTACGGCTTCCTCGTACGCTACTTTGTTTACCTCCCCCGCAGATGCTGTCTTCGACACATATCCGCACTTTTCTAAAGAAATTCACTTATACTGGTCCCACCATTTGATTCAAATTGAAAATGACGTCTTTCCTCCTCTCTTCCATATGTGCGGAGGGATTTCTAGATGCTCCTTACTTATTGTGTAGACAGGGTTGAGCATAAAAAGACATGTTTATTATTCACAAATATATACAAAATATCTCATAATGCAAATGATATACGTTTCGATCTTAGGCTATCGTACTGAACTCTGGCCTAACTCAACGTGTGTCTGCATACTAATGCCACATGATATCATATGATTAAAGAGAAGCCTGGTATCTAAATTTTTACAACATTACTCATTAAACTGAATCAAAACGCAGCTATTTGTCTCTAAGTTGCTTGTTGATTAAATGCCTTAAAATTGAGAAATTCTCCGGTTCTAATCCAACTGCTTCAAACTTCTCCCTTTCTCATGTAAGTACAAATACTGTAGCTTTTTGATCTACTTTCCTTCTCTTTTAGCGGTTCGGAGCTTTGTTTCTTCCCATTTCTCTTATGCTACTTTCAGCGTAGTTATCTCGATTGTTGTGATCCAGTTTTTTATTGAACCTTTGTTAATTTTCCTCCTATCTCAGTTCCTTTGTCGTCGTATGAAATCATTGGCATGTCACAGTCCCAACAAAGGTTGCACCCACTAACATTTATAGGTGCTGAGACATCGGTCTTCTATTTCTTGCCTCATAGATGCTCACATGCTGGATCCCTCTGAATTAAAGGCAGTCTCTTTTCCTACAATCCTTCACCATGTGGTTCTCCCCGTATTCAAAACACAGGCCACCTTTTTTGAGAACGTCTTCTCGTCTTTGGACATCAATATTGGTCCCCATTTTTCATCTGTAGCCATAAATGTCCGATT
Source organism: Mastigias papua (assembly GCA_964019165.1). NCBI lineage: Eukaryota > Metazoa > Cnidaria > Scyphozoa > Rhizostomeae > Mastigiidae > Mastigias > Mastigias papua. Next base: position 6,621,907 of record OZ025282.1, on the reverse strand, counting down.
TTTCCTCTCACCTATATAGGCTGGTTTTCGAGATTCTTCTTTGGTATCTTCCACTCTTTGATTTCCATTCCATTGTATTTTTCCCAAAACTATCCAAAAGAGAGATTAATTCACTTTTATTGCAGATTGAACAGTGATCAAAGTGAGCCATTTTTTCCCAAACCGTAGGTCTATAGCCTTGGTATTTTGCCTAAAAGTGGCAAAAATTGTTATTCATTCATTTTGATTGCAAATTGATATACATGAGCCAATTTTCGCCAAAAAGTAAACTCCTTGGTATATTACCCGTAAATAACAAAAAAAAACTTGAAATTCATTCATTTTGATTGCGGATTGAAAAGTGGTGAGAATGAGCCAGGGTGTCCACTCCGGCTGGAAATGCTGGAAAATGGGCCTTTTTCAGAATTTGGCTGGAAAAGCTGGAAAACCATAGGTTTTCCCTGCTTTGACTGGAAAAGCTGGAATTTTTTTAGGCCTAACAATATTTAACGGCATTATTAGATGAGAAACAGTCTTATCAAGAAACAGGATTGAAAAAGACAAAATTGTTCCGTATCACATGGGACAGGTCTTTTTTCACCAAGTCGACCCAGAATTTTCCCCTATGTTTTGCCAGGGTGGTTGGTAGCTTTCCGCTATTAAAATGGAAACTTTATGTCCCATGTTCTAAAATTAGAACAATATGGGAGGAAAAGTTTCCATTTTACTGGCGTACAGCGATTTAACATGCTTCCTTTGGAAGGCCACTGCCTAAGCAGACCAGATATTTTGGACTGTATAGATAACTACTACAATTAATTACAAATAACTGTAGATACCACATAGTTCCTTCCTTTATCTTTTTATTCTTTATTTATGCTTTTACTTTACTGGACACACGTTTATAGCAGCTTTAAGTAGTTGAAGTGTTTATCCAGTTTAAATGTTTGTTCATTATTATTATTAATATTATTATCCTTACCCTCCAGGAGTGGTTTACCCGAAGACATTGAATTTATATGGGACATTCCAATTTATTGGAAATTTTAAAGGAGCGGTCATTATTTATGACCAGGGTGGGGACTGAAGATTAGATGGTGGGGTAACTGACAAAATAAGCTGTGTTAGGTAGGTTAGAAGAATAATTTTTGACCACAGGGTTACTGTAAAAGCATACCATATTTAAATATAAATGCAGTCTTGTTTTACTAGTTCAGTGGGGTAAAGAAAATTTGACTTACTCAAATGGTGGGGCAAAAAATTTTTAAGGACACACAGCACCTCTTCAGTCCCCATCGAGGCAATAAATAACGACTGCTCCCTAGGGTCACTCCCTACTTTATGATAATAGTCGAACCGCATTTTCAATCGCTGGACGATCGTATCAAAATTCATCGTAGGACTGGAAAACAATGTGTTTTTTCTGCCCAAAGGGCTGGACAAAGGTCATTTTTTTCTTGAACTTTGGCTTGAATTTCACGTTTTTTCTCAGTGGACACCCTGTGAGCAATTTCTGGCCAAAATGTAGCTCTGTAGCTTTGGTACATTGCTGACAAATTATCAAAATTTAAGTTTATTCATTTTGATTGCAGATTCAAAAGCGATGAAAATGAGGCATTTTAAGCTATAGCCAATATTGAAATTCATTAATGTTGATTGGAGATTGAAACATAGCGAACACCGGCATTTTGGCTAAAAAGTAAGGCTATAGCCTTGGTATTTTGCCCAACATAACCACAATTGACAGTAATCCAGTTTAACTGCCCACTGACATATGATGACAGTGAACAAATTTTGGCCACAACCTAAGGCTATAGCCTTGGTATTTTACTCAAAAATGACCAACTTTGACATTGATTGATTTTGATTGCAAATTGACAAGTGATGAAAATGAGCGATTGCTGGCCAGAAAGTAAGGCTATAGCCTTGGTATTTTACTCACAAATGACCAAATTTGAAATTGATTGATTTTGATTACAGATTGAAAAGTGATGAAAATGAGCGATTTTTGGCCAGAAAGTAAGGCTCTAGCCTTGGTATTTTGCTCAAACATGACCAAATTTGAACTTGATTGATTTTGATTGCAGATTGACACATGATGACAATAAGAGTTTTTTGGCCAAATTGTAAGGCTATAGCCTTGGTATTTTGCTCAAAATTGACCAAAACGACCACTGACATTTTGTGACCTTGATTGCAGTCCTCTCATTTTGTGGCCAGGAGTGGCTGAGTTTCATCCCTTTTCAATCTGTAATCAAAATCAATCAATTTCAAATTTGCTCATTTTTGAGCAAACTACCAAAGCTATAGCCTTACTTTTTGGCCAAAAATCGCTTATTTTCATCACTTTTCAATCTGCAATCAAAATCAATCAATTTCAAATTTCGTCATCTTTGAGCAAAATACCAAGGCTATAGCCTTACTTTTTGGCCAAAACTCGCTCATTATCATCACTTTTCAATCTGCAATCAAAATCAATCAATTTCAAATTTGGTCATTTTTGAGCAAAATACCAAGGCTATAGCCTTACTTTTTGGCCAATAATCGCTCATTTTCATCACTTTTCAATCTGCAATCAAAATCAATCAATTTCAAATTTGGTCATTTTTGAGCAAAATACCAAGGCTATAGCCTTACTTTTTGGCCAAAAATCGCTCATTTTCATCACTTTTCAATCTGCAATCAAAATCAATCAATTTCAAATTTGGTCATTTTTGAGCAAAATACCAAGGCTATAGCCTTACTTTTTGGCCAAAAATCGCTCATTTTCATCACTTTTCAATCTGCAATCAAAATCAATCAATTTCAAATTTGCTCATTTTTGAGCAAAATACCAAGGCTATAGCCTTACTTTTTGGCCAAACATCCCTCATTTTCATCACTTTTCAATCTGCAATCAAAATCAATCAATTTCAAATTTGGTCATTTTTGAGCAAAATACCAAGGCTATAGCCTTACTTTTTGGCCAAAAATCGCTCATTTTCATCACTTTTCAATCTGCAATCAAAATCAATCAATTTCAAATTTGGTCATTTTTGAGCAAAATACCAAGGCTATAGCCTTACTTTTTGGCCAGAAATCGCTCATTTTCATCACTTTGCAATCTGCAATCAAAATCAATCAATTTCAAATTTGGTCATATTTGAGCAAAATACCAAGGCTATAGCCTTACTTTTTGGCCAAAGGTCGCTCATTTTCATCACTTTTCAATCTGCAATCAAAATCAATCAATTTCAAATTTGGTCATATTTGAGCAAAATACCAAGGCTATAGCCTTACTTTTTGGCCAAAAATCGCTCATTTTCATCACTTTTCAATCTGCAATCAAAATCTATCAATTTCAAATTTGGTCATTTTTGAGCAAAATACCAAGGCTATAGCCTTACATTTTGGCCAAAACTCGCTTATTTTCATCACTTTTCAATCTGCAATCAAAATCAATCAATTTCAAATTTGGTCATCTTTGAGCAAAATACCAAGGCTATAGCCTTACTTTTTGGCCAAAACTCGCTCATTATCATCACTTTTCAATCTGCAATCAAAATCAATCAATTTCAAATTTGGTCATTTTTGAGCAAAATACCAAGGCTATAGCCTTACTTTTTGGCCAATAATCGCTCATTTTCATCACTTTTCAATCTGCAATCAAAATCAATCAATTTCAAATTTGGTCATTTTTGAGCAAAATACCAAGGCTATAGCCTTACTTTTTGGCCAAAACTCGCTCATTTTCATCACTTTTCAATCTGCAATCAAAATCAATCAATTTCAAATTTGGTCATTTTTGAGCAAAATACCAAGGCTATAGCCTTACTTTTTGGCCAAAAATCGCTCATTTTCATCACTTTTCAATCTGCAATCAAAATCAATCAATTTCAAATTTGGTCATTTGTGAGCAAAATACCAAGGCTATAGCCTTACTTTTTGGCCAAAAATCGCTCATTTTCATCACTTTTCAATCTGCAATCAAAATCAATCAATTTCAAATTTGGTCATTTTTGAGCAAAATACCAAGGCTATAGCCTTACTTTTTGGCCAAAACTCGCTCATTTTCATCACTTTGCAATCTGCAATCAAAATCAATCAATTTCAAATTTGGTCATTTTTGAGCAAAATACCAAGGCTATAGCCTTACTTTTTGGCCAAAAATCGCTCATTTTCATCACTTTTCAATCTGCAATCAAAATCAATCAATTTCAAATTTGGTCATTTTTGAGCAAAATACCAAGGCTATAGCCTTACTTTTTGGCCAAAAATCGCTCATTATCATCACTTTTCAATCTGCAATCAAAATCAATCAATTTCAAATTTGGTCATTTTTGAGCAAAATACCAAGGCTATAGCCTTACTTTTTGGCCAAAAATCGCTCATTTTCATCACTTTTCAATCTGCAATCAAAATCAATCAATTTCAAATTTGGTCATTTTTGAGCAAAATACCAAGGCTATAGCCTTACTTTTTGGCCAAAACTCGATCATTTTCATCACTTTTCAATCTGCAATCAAAATCAATCAATTTCAAATTTGGTCATTTTTGAGCAAAATACCAAGGCTATAGCCTTACTTTTTGGCCAAAAATCGCTCATTTTCATCACTTTTCAATCTGCAATCAAAATCAATCAATTTCAAATTTGGTCATTTTTGAGCAAAATACCAAGGCTATAGCCTTACTTTTTGGCCAAAAATCGCTCAGTTTCATCACTTTTCAATCTGCAATCAAAATCAATCAATTTCAAATTTGGTCATATTTGAGCAAACTACCAAGGCTATAGCCTTACTTTTTGGCCAAAAATCGCTCAGTTTCATCACTTTTCAATCTGCAATCAAAATCAATCAATTTCAAATTTGGTCATTTTTGAGCAAAATACCAAGGCTATAGCCTTACTTTTTGGCCAAAAATCCCTCAGTTTCATCACTTTTCAATCTGCAATCAAAATCAATCAATTTCAAATTTGGTCATTTTTGAGCAAAATACCAAGGCTATAGCCTTACTTTTTGGCCAAACCTCGCTCATTTTCATCACTTTGCAATCTGCAATCAAAATCAATCAATTTCAAATTTGGTCATTTTTGAGCAAAATACCAAGGCTATAGCCTTACTTTTTGGCCAAAACTCGCTCATTTTCATCACTTTTCAATCTGCAATCAAAATCAATCAATTTCAAATTTGGTCATATTTGAGCAAAATACCAAGGCTATAGCCTTACTTTTTGGCCAAAAATCGCTCATTTTCATCACTTTTCAATCTGCAATCAAAATCTATCAATTTCAAATTTGGTCATTTTTGAGCAAAATACCAAGGCTATAGCCTTACATTTTGGCCAAAACTCGCTTATTTTCATCACTTTTCAATCTGCAATCAAAATCAATCAATTTCAAATTTGGTCATCTTTGAGCAAAATACCAAGGCTATAGCCTTACTTTTTGGCCAAAACTCGCTCATTATCATCACTTTTCAATCTGCAATCAAAATCAATCAATTTCAAATTTGGTCATTTTTGAGCAAAATACCAAGGCTATAGCCTTACTTTTTGGCCAATAATCGCTCATTTTCATCACTTTTCAATCTGCAATCAAAATCAATCAATTTCAAATTTGGTCATTTTTGAGCAAAATACCAAGGCTATAGCCTTACTTTTTGGCCAAAACTCGCTCATTTTCATCACTTTTCAATCTGCAATCAAAATCAATCAATTTCAAATTTGGTCATTTTTGAGCAAAATACCAAGGCTATAGCCTTACTTTTTGGCCAAAAATCGCTCATTTTCATCACTTTTCAATCTGCAATCAAAATCAATCAATTTCAAATTTGGTCATTTTTGAGCAAAATACCAAGGCTATAGCCTTACTTTTTGGCCAAAACTCGCTCATTTTCATCACTTTGCAATCTGCAATCAAAATCAATCAATTTCAAATTTGGTCATTTTTGAGCAAAATACCAAGGCTATAGCCTTACTTTTTGGCCAAAAATCGCTCATTTTCATCACTTTTCAATCTGCAATCAAAATCAATCAATTTCAAATTTGGTCATTTTTGAGCAAAATACCAAGGCTATAGCCTTACTTTTTGGCCAAAACTCGCTCATTTTCATCACTTTTCAATCTGCAATCAAAATCAATCAATTTCAAATTTGGTCATATTTGAGCAAAATACCAAGGCTATAGCCTTACTTTTTGGCCAAAAATCGCTCATTTTCATCACTTTTCAATCTGCAATCAAAATCAATCAATTTCAAATTTGGTCATTTTTGAGCAAAATACCAAGGCTATAGCCTTACATTTTGGCCAAAACTCGCTTATTTTCATCACTTTTCAATCTGCAATCAAAATCAATCAATTTCAAATTTGGTCATCTTTGAGCAAAATACCAAGGCTATAGCCTTACTTTTTGGCCAAAACTCGCTCATTATCATCACTTTTCAATCTGCAATCAAAATCAATCAATTTCAAATTTGGTCATTTTTGAGCAAAATACCAAGGCTATAGCCTTACTTTTTGGCCAATAATCGCTCATTTTCATCACTTTTCAATCTGCAATCAAAATCAATCAATTTCAAATTTGGTCATTTTTGAGCAAAATACCAAGGCTATAGCCTTACTTTTTGGCCAAAACTCGCTCATTTTCATCACTTGTCAATCTGCAATCAAAATCAATCAATTTCAAATTTGGTCATTTTTGAGCAAAATACCAAGGCTATAGCCTTACTTTTTGGCCAAAAATCGCTCATTTTCATCACTTTTCAATCTGCAATCAAAATCAATCAATTTCAAATGTGGTCATTTTTCAGCAAAATACCAAGGCTATAGCCTTACTTTTTGGCCAAAACTCGCTCATTTTCATCACTTTGCAATCTGCAATCAAAATCAATCAATTTCAAATTTGGTCATTTTTGAGCAAAATACCAAGGCTATAGCCTTACTTTTTGGCCAAAAATCGCTCATTTTCATCACTTTTCAATCTGCAATCAAAATCAATCAATTTCAAATTTGGTCATTTTTGAGCAAAATACCAAGGCTATAGCCTTACTTTTTGGCCAAAAATCGCTCATTATCATCACTTTTCAATCTGCAATCAAAATCAATCAATTTCAAATTTGGTCATTTTTGAGCAAAATACCAAGGCTATAGCCTTACTTTTTGGCCAAAAATCGCTCATTTTCATCACTTTTCAATCTGCAATCAAAATCAATCAATTTCAAATTTGGTCATTTTTGAGCAAAATACCAAGGCTATAGCCTTACTTTTTGGCCAAAAATCGCTCATTTTCATCACTTTTCAATCTGCAATCAAAATCAATCAATTTCAAATTTGGTCATATTTGAGCAAAATACCAAGGCTATAGCCTTACATTTTGGCCAAAACTCGCTCATTTTCATCACTTTTCAATCTGCAATCAAAATCAATCAATTTCAAATTTGGTCATTTTTCAGCAAAATACCAAGGCTATAGCCTTACTTTTTGGCCAAAAATCGCTCATTTTCATCACTTTTCAATCTGCAATCAAAATCAATCAATTTCAAATTTGGTCATTTTTGAGCAAAATACCAAGGCTATAGCCTTACTTTTTGGCCAAAAATCGCTCAGTTTCATCACTTTTCAATCTGCAATCAAAATCAATCAATTTCAAATTTGGTCATTTTTGAGCAAACTACCAAGGCTATAGCCTTACTTTTTGGCCAAAAATCGCTCAGTTTCATCACTTTTCAATCTGCAATCAAAATCAATCAATTTCAAATTTGGTCATTTTTGAGCAAAATACCAAGGCTATAGCCTTACTTTTTGGCCAAAAATCGCTCAGTTTCATCACTTTTCAATCTGCAATCAAAATCAATCAATTTCAAATTTGGTCATTTTTGAGCAAAATACCAAGGCTATAGCCTTACTTTTTGGCCAAACCTCGCTCATTTTCATCACTTTGCAATCTGCAATCAAAATCAATCAATTTCAAATTTGGTCATTTTTGAGCAAAATACCAAGGCTATAGCCTTACTTTTTGGCCAAAACTCGCTCATTTTCATCACTTTTCAATCTGCAATCAAAATCAATCAATTTCAAATTTGGTCATATTTGAGCAAAATACCAAGGCTATAGCCTTACTTTTTGGCCAAAAATCGCTCATTTTCATCACTTTTCAATCTGCAATCAAAATCAATCAATTTCAAATTTGGTCATTTTTGAGCAAAATACCAAGGCTATAGCCTTACTTTTTGGCCAAAAATCGCTCAGTTTCATCACTTTTCAATCTGCAATCAAAATCAATCAATTTCAAATTTGGTCATATTTGAGCAAACTACCAAGGCTATAGCCTTACTTTTTGGCCAAAAATCGCTCAGTTTCATCACTTTTCAATCTGCAATCAAAATCAATCAATTTCAAATTTGGTCATTTTTGAGCAAAATACCAAGGCTATAGCCTTACTTTTTGGCCAAAAATCGCTCAGTTTCATCACTTTTCAATCTGCAATCAAAATCAATCAATTTCAAATTTGGTCATTTTTGAGCAAAATACCAAGGCTATAGCCTTACTTTTTGGCCAAAACTCGCTCATTTTCATCACTTTGCAATCTGCAATCAAAATCAATCAATTTCAAATTTGGTCATTTTTGAGCAAAATACCAAGGCTATAGCCTTACTTTTTGGCCAAAACTCGCTCATTTTCATCACTTTTCAATCTGCAATCAAAATCAATCAATTTCAAATTTGGTCATATTTGAGCAAAATACCAAGGCTATAGCCTTACTTTTTGGCCAAAAATCGCTCATTTTCATCACTTTTCAATCTGCAATCAAAATCTATCAATTTCAAATTTGGTCATTTTTGAGCAAAATACCAAGGCTATAGCCTTACTTTTTGGCCAAAACTCGCTCATTTTCATCACTTTGCAATCTGCAATCAAAATCAATCAATTTCAAATTTGGTCATTTTTGAGCAAAATACCAAGGCTATAGCCTTACTTTTTGGCCAAAACTCACTCATTTTCATCACTTTTCAATCTGCAATCAAAATCAATCAATTTCAAATTTGGTCATATTTGAGCAAACTACCAAGGCTATAGCCTTACTTTTTGGCCAAAAATCGCTCAGTTTCATCACTTTTCAATCTGCAATCAAAATCAGTCAATTTCAAATTTGGTCATTTTTGAGCAAAATACCAAGGCTATAGCCTTACTTTTTGGCCACAAATAGCTCATTTTCATCACTTTTCAATCTGCAATCAAAATCAGTCAATTTCAAATTTGGTCATTTTTGAGCAAAATACCAAGGCTATAGCCTTACTTTTTGGCCAAAAATCGCTCATTTTCATCACTTTTCAATCTGCAATCAAAATCAATCAATTTCAAATTTGGTCATTTTTGAGCAAAATACCAAGGCTATAGCCTTACTTTTTGGCCAAAAATCGCTCAGTTTCATCACTTTTCAATCTGCAATCAAAATCAATCAATTTCAAATTTGGTCATATTTGAGCAAACTACCAAGGCTATAGCCTTACTTTTTGGCCAAAAATCGCTCAGTTTCATCACTTTTCAATCTGCAATCAAAATCAATCAATTTCAAATTTGGTCATTTTTGAGCAAAATACCAAGGCTATAGCCTTACTTTTTGGCCAAAAATCGCTCAGTTTCATCACTTTTCAATCTGCAATCAAAATCAATCAATTTCAAATTTGGTCATTTTTGAGCAAAATACCAAGGCTATAGCCTTACTTTTTGGCCAAAACTCGCTCATTTTCATCACTTTGCAATCTGCAATCAAAATCAATCAATTTCAAATTTGGTCATTTTTGAGCAAAATACCAAGGCTATAGCCTTACTTTTTGGCCAAAACTCGCTCATTTTCATCACTTTTCAATCTGCAATCAAAATCAATCAATTTCAAATTTGGTCATTTTTGAGCAAAATACCAAGGCTATAGCCTTACTTTTTGGCCAAAAATCGCTCAGTTTCATCACTTTTCAATCTGCAATCAAAATCAATCAATTTCAAATTTGGTCATATTTGAGCAAACTACCAAGGCTATAGCCTTACTTTTTGGCCAAAACTCGCTCAGTTTCATCACTTTTCAATCTGCAATCAAAATCAATCAATTTCAAATTTGGTCATTTTTGAGCAAAATACCAAGGCTATAGCCTTACTTTTTGGCCAAAAATCGCTCAGTTTCATCACTTTTAAATCTGCAATCAAAATCAATCAATTTCAAATTTGGTCATTTTTGAGCAAAATACCAAGGCTATAGCCTTACTTTTTGGCCACAAATCGCTCATTTTCATCACTTTTCAATCTGCAATCAAAATCAATCAATTTCAAATTTGGTCATTTTTGAGCAAAATACCAAGGCTATAGCCTTACTTTTTGGCCAAAAATCGCTCATTTTCATCACTTTTCAATCTGCAATCAAAATCAATCAATTTCAAATTTGGTCATTTTTGAGCAAAATACCAAGGCTATAGCCTTACTTTTTGGCCAAAAATCGCTCATTTTCATCACTTTTCAATCTGCAATCAAAATCAATCAATTTCAAATTTGGTCATATTTGAGCAAACTACCAAGGCTATAGCCTTACTTTTTGGCCAAAAATCGCTCAGTTTCATCACTTTTCAATGTGCAATCAAAATCAATCAATTTCAAATTTGGTCATTTTTGAGCAAAATACCAAGGCTATAGCCTTACTTTTTGGCCAAAACTCGCTCATTTTCATCACTTTGCAATCTGCAATCAAAATCAATCAATGTCAAATTTGGTCATTTTTGAGCAAAATACCAAGGCTATAGCCTTACTTTTTGGCCAAAACTCGCTCATTTTCATCACTTTTCAATCTGCAATCAAAATCAATCAATTTCAAATTTGGTCATTTTTGAGCAAAATACCAAGGCTATAGCCTTACTTTTTGGCCAAAAATCGCTCAGTTTCATCACTTTTCAATCTGCAATCAAAATCAATCAATTTCAAATTTGGTCATATTTGAGCAAAATACCAAGGCTATAGCCTTACTTTTTGGCCAAAAATCGCTCATTTTCATCACTTTTCAATCTGCAATCAAAATCAATCAATTTCAAATTTGGTCATATTTGAGCAAACTACCAAGGCAATAGCCTTACTTTTTGGCCAAAAATCGCTCAGTTTCATCACTTTTCAATCTGCAATCAAAATCAATCAATTTCAAATTTGGTCATTTTTGAGCAAAATACCAAGGCTATAGCCTTACTTTTTGGCCACAAATAGCTCATTTTCATCACTTTTCAATCTGCAATCAAAATCAATCAATTTCAAATTTGGTCATTTTTGAGCAAAATACCAAGGCTATAGCCTTACTTTTTGGCCAAAAATCGCTCATTTTCATCACTTTTCAATCTGCAATCAAAATCAATCAATTTCAAATTTGGTCATTTTTGAGCAAAATACCAAGGCTATAGCCTTACTTTTTGGCCAAAAATCGCTCATTTTCATCACTTTTCAATCTGCAATCAAAATCAATCAATTTCAAATTTGGTCATTTTTGAGCAAAATACCAAGGCTATAGCCTTACTTTTCGGCCAAAAATCGCTCATTTTCATCACTTTTCAATCTGCAATCAAAATCAATCAATTTCAAATTTGGTCATTTTTGAGCAAAATACCAAGGCTATAGCCTTACTTTTTGGCCAAAACTCGCTCATTTTCATCACTTTGCAATCTGCAATCAAAATCAATCAATTTCAAATTTGGTCATTTTTGAGCAAAATACCAAGGCTATAGCCTTACTTTTTGGCCAAAAATCGCTCATTTTCATCACTTTTCAATCTGCAATCAAAATCAATCAACTTCAAATTTGGTCATTTTTGAGCAAAATACCAAGGCTATAGCCTTACTTTTTGGCCAAAAATCGCTCAGTTTCATCACTTTTCAATCTGCAATCAAAATCAATCAATTTCAAATTTGGTCATATTTGAGCAAAATACCAAGGCTATAGCCTTACTTTTTGGCCAAAAATCGCTCATTTTCATCACTTTTCAATCTGCAATCAAAATCAATCAATTTCAAATTTGGTCATATTTGAGCAATCTACCAAGGCTATAGCCTTACTTTTTGGCCAAAAATCGCTCATTTTCATCACTTTTCAATCTGCAATCAAAATCAATCAATTTCAAATTTGGTCATTTTTGAGCAAAGTACCAAGGCTATAGCCTTACTTTTTGGCCAAAAATCGCTCATTTTCATCACTTTTCAATCTGCAATCAAAATCAATCAATTTCAAATTTGGTTATTTTTGAGCAAACTACCAAGGCTATAGCCTTACTTTTTGGCCAAAAATCGCTCATGTTCATCACTTTTCAATCTGCAATCAAAATCAATCAATTTCAAATTTGGTCATTTTTGAGCAAAATACCAAGGCTATAGCCTTACTTTTTGGCCAAAAATCGCTCATTTTCATCACTTTTCAATCTGCAATCAAAATCAATCAATTTCAAATTTGGTCATATTTGAGCAAACTACCAAGGCTATAGCCTTACTTTTTGGCCAAAAATCGCTCAGTTTCATCACTTTTCAATCTGCAATCAAAATCAATCAATTTCAAATTTGGTCATATTTGAGCAAACTACCAAGGCTATAGCCTTACTTTTTGGCCAAAAATCGCTCAATTTCATCACTTTTCAATCTGCAATCAAAATCAATCAATTTCAAATTTGGTCATTTTTGAGCAAAATACCAAGGCTATAGCCTTACTTTTTGGCCAAAAATCGCTCATTTTCATCACTTTTCAATCTGCAATCAAAATCAATCAATTTCAAATTTGGTCATTTTTGAGCAAAATACCAAGGCTATAGCCTTACTTTTTGGCCAAAACTCGCTCATTTTCATCACTTTTCAATCTGCAATCAAAATCAATCAATTTCAAATTTGGTCATTTTTGAGCAAAATACCAAGGCTATAGCCTTACTTTTTGGCCAAAAATCGCTCAGTTTCATCACTTTTCAATCTGCAATCAAAATCAATCAATTTCAAATTTGGTCATATTTGAGCAAAATACCAAGGCTATAGCCTTACTTTTTGGCCAAAAATCGCTCATTTTCATCACTTTTCAATCTGCAATCAAAATCAATCAATTTCAAATTTGGTCATATTTGAGCAAACTACCAAGGCAATAGCCTTACTTTTTGGCCAAAAATCGCTCAGTTTCATCACTTTTCAATCTGCAATCAAAATCAATCAATTTCAAATTTGGTCATTTTTGAGCAAAATACCAAGGCTATAGCCTTACTTTTTGGCCACAAATAGCTCATTTTCATCACTTTTCAATCTGCAATCAAAATCAATCAATTTCAAATTTGGTCATTTTTGAGCAAAATACCAAGGCTATAGCCTTACTTTTTGGCCAAAAATCGCTCATTTTCATCACTTTTCAATCTGCAATCAAAATCAATCAATTTCAAATTTGGTCATTTTTGAGCAAAATACCAAGGCTATAGCCTTACTTTTTGGCCAAAAATCGCTCATTTTCATCACTTTTCAATCTGCAATCAAAATCAATCAATTTCAAATTTGGTCATTTTTGAGCAAAATACCAAGGCTATAGCCTTACTTTTCGGCCAAAAATCGCTCATTTTCATCACTTTTCAATCTGCAATCAAAATCAATCAATTTCAAATTTGGTCATTTTTGAGCAAAATACCAAGGCTATAGCCTTACTTTTTGGCCAAAACTCGCTCATTTTCATCACTTTGCAATCTGCAATCAAAATCAATCAATTTCAAATTTGGTCATTTTTGAGCAAAATACCAAGGCTATAGCCTTACTTTTTGGCCAAAAATCGCTCATTTTCATCACTTTTCAATCTGCAATCAAAATCAATCAACTTCAAATTTGGTCATTTTTGAGCAAAATACCAAGGCTATAGCCTTACTTTTTGGCCAAAAATCGCTCAGTTTCATCACTTTTCAATCTGCAATCAAAATCAATCAATTTCAAATTTGGTCATATTTGAGCAAAATACCAAGGCTATAGCCTTACTTTTTGGCCAAAAATCGCTCATTTTCATCACTTTTCAATCTGCAATCAAAATCAATCAATTTCAAATTTGGTCATATTTGAGCAATCTACCAAGGCTATAGCCTTACTTTTTGGCCAAAAATCGCTCATTTTCATCACTTTTCAATCTGCAATCAAAATCAATCAATTTCAAATTTGGTCATTTTTGAGCAAAGTACCAAGGCTATAGCCTTACTTTTTGGCCAAAAATCGCTCATTTTCATCACTTTTCAATCTGCAATCAAAATCAATCAATTTCAAATTTGGTCATTTTTGAGCAAACTACCAAGGCTATAGCCTTACTTTTTGGCCAAAAATCGCTCATGTTCATCACTTTTCAATCTGCAATCAAAATCAATCAATTTCAAATTTGGTCATTTTTGAGCAAAATACCAAGGCTATAGCCTTACTTTTTGGCCAAAAATCGCTCATTTTCATCACTTTTCAATCTGCAATCAAAATCAATCAATTTCAAATTTGGTCATATTTGAGCAAACTACCAAGGCTATAGCCTTACTTTTTGGCCAAAAATCGCTCAGTTTCATCACTTTTCAATCTGCAATCAAAATCAATCAATTTCAAATTTGGTCATATTTGAGCAAACTACCAAGGCTATAGCCTTACTTTTTGGCCAAAAATCGCTCAATTTCATCACTTTTCAATCTGCAATCAAAATCAATCAATTTCAAATTTGGTCATTTTTGAGCAAAATACCAAGGCTATAGCCTTACTTTTTGGCCAAAAATCGCTCATTTTCATCACTTTTCAATCTGCAATCAAAATCAATCAATTTCAAATTTGGTCATTTTTGAGCAAAATACCAAGGCTATAGCCTTACTTTTTGGCCAAAAATCGCTCATTTTCATCACTTTTCAATCTGCAATCAAAATCAATCAATTTCAAATTTGGTCATTTTTGAGCAAAATACCAAGGCTATAGCCTTACTTTTTGGCCAAAAATCGCTCATTTTCATCACTTTTCAATCTGCAATCAAAATCAATCAATTTCAAATTTGGTCATTTTTGAGCAAAATACCAAGGCTATAGCCTTACTTTTTGGCCAAAAATCGCTCATTTTCATCACTTTTCAATCTGCAATCAAAATCAATCAATTTCAAATTTGGTCATATTTGAGCAAAATACCAAGGCTATAGCCTTACTTTTTGGCCAAAGCTCGCTCATTATCATCACTTTTCAATCTGTAATCAAAATCAATCAATTTCAAATTTGGTCATTTTTGAGCAAAATACCAAGGCTATAGCCTTACTTTTTGGCCAAAAATCGCTCAGTTTCATCACTTTTCAATCTGCAATCAAAATCAATCAATTTCAAATTTGGTCATATTTGAGCAAACTACCAAGGCTATAGCCTTACTTTTTGGCCAAAAATCGCTCAGTTTCATCACTTTTCAATCTGCAATCAAAATCAATCAATTTCAAATTTGGTCATATTTGAGCAAAATACCAAGGCTATAGCCTTACTTTTTGGCCAAAAATCGCTCATTTTCATCACTTTTCAATCTGCAATCAAAATCAATCAATTTCAAATTTGGTCATTTTTGAGCAAAATACCAAGGCTATAGCCTTACTTTTTGGCCAAAAATCGCTCATTTTCATCACTTTTCAATCTGCAATCAAAATCAATCAATTTCAAATTTGGTCAGTTTTGAGCAAAATACCAAGGCTATAGTCTTACTTTTTGGACATAGATGGTTCATGTGCATCATTTGTGAATCTGCTTGTAAAGTTAATGAATTGAATGGAATTGAAAAGTAGTGAAAATGGGGTAGTTTGTGCCAAGAGGTAAGAGTATACCCATGGGAGGAGGGTTAAAAATTACTTAGTGCTAATTAGAAGTAGTTAACTGCTGACTGAAGGGTGATGATCATGAGCCACGCTATGCCAAAAAGTAAGGCGATAGCCTTGGCAGATGGCCCGGATATAACTAAAATTGAAAGTTATTCAGTCTTATTGAGGTGTTAAAAGTGACGGAAATGAGAGAGTTGTGAACGAAAAGTAAGCTATAGCCTTTGTAACGCCGGGGGCATTAGTAAAATCGAGAGCGTCGTTTGGAGTACAGGCGTGGTGGATTTGTTAGAAATATGTTAACAGTAGGGGCATATACTCTCTGGATGAACCCAATGTATAAAGAAGAAACCAAAACAGTTATTTCTCAGCAGCGAGATATCAATAGCAAAGTAGAAGCATTTTGCACAACAATGGAAAGACGCAAGAATTACCTGTCTGCTACAAGGATTACATCTGCTATGGTTCTATACCTCGTCATCCCTTATGGATTTAGAGTTCCACATTGGGCTGGAGTCAACTTGTACATTTTTGTTGCTTTGAAGTCTAGAAACAAACCAAACCGACGTGATGTATAGCAATGCTCTCCAGCTCATAATCCTTAAAGTTACCGCACATTGTTAAAACTGCAAATATAGAGACCAATGGCAAGAGCCGTTAAAACTGTTGCAATTTCTTGCTAGTAACTAACTTCTCAAGGAATTTTGTGCAAATTTATATGAAGATCTCTTGAATGTCAGCGCAAATCTGACGAAAGTGAGAGATTGCTGTACTCTTAACTCCAATACTATTCAAAGATAATGGGACAAGTGTCGCAATGTCTACAAAATTAATAGCATCTTGTCACTATGTATGTACACACAAGTTGAAATCCTAATGAGAACAAGGATGTAGTCAGTATCTGAGCCTAGTAACGTAGTTGCCAAAAACTTGTTTGGTTAGCAACATATATATATATATATATATATATATATATATATATATATATATATATATATATATATATATATATATATATATATATACAGAAGGCTTCAAACAAAGTCTAGAACTGTCAAAACAGGTATGAAACTCTAGTGAAAAAAATCCAAGCTAGTATAACAGCAAAAATCCTTTGCTCTCTTGACTTAAAACCATGAGAAATAACAGTCAATCTGTACACGAAGTGAAGAAATGTCTAAAGAATAGACAAACAATAAATATGCAACAGAGAAACATGTATAAATGAAAACAACAGAGATCTACCTACTTAAATGCTTTGCAGAATTTTTCGGCCAGATGCCAGTTTTGCAGAAGGGAAATATTTTTTCCACCTGAGGGTGTACCCTTGAGATAAAGCAGCGAAGGAGGGATCTGGCCATCCCAACTAGTAAGGACTACAGGTGATTAATTTGAGAACAAGTATGCTTTGAAGAGCAATGATACTTAGAAAACTATAACTTCTCTAGTTCAAAAATTCGAGCCCCTAATTTTCTCAATGCGGGTCTATAACAAATAGAATTCATGGACTTTTACGTACCAATGGAAGAAAAGTACTTGTAACAATATGCAAGAGTACACTTGTCACATGACTTGATGGGTAACGATGCCCTGAGGCAATAGCACAAATATACACTCACCTGTGTCATAATAATCATAGACACGCACTAATGACGGTTGGATATTCTGTACTATCTGCTTTTGCTTCATCTTGAAACGTAAACATACACCTTTCTTTGTAATCTAAGAGGAAACAAAATCATCATTCATCAATGATTCTCTATGCTATCTAACCAAAGTGATGCAATGGAATATTTGGCAAAAGCTTAACTTCAATACCGAAAATATTGCCTGACAATGGTGTAAGATGCCGAGAAGTAGTGTTTAAAGCACACTAGAGATGAGAACAAGCACAAAGACACACAGACACACAGACACACAGACACACAGACACACAGACACACAGACACACAGACACACAGACACACAGACACACACATAATATGAGGATACAAAAGTCACACAGACTCACTCTGTTGTAGTAGAAATCGTATGTTTTTCCGTTCTTTTCGAAGTCCTTTAAAGATTTGTCACGCGACATTGCCTGAAATCAACAAAGATTTTAAGAAAGATACCAATACAAACAGGGACGGATCCAGGACAATTCTTGACATTCGCACAATTTGCCAAATAAGTGCCACGCCCAAGATATCCACACCAATAGGTCATGCACACAAACTACGCCCGCAGAGTCCCTATTCCAACCCCAATACTGCTACCTAATACTATCCCAGATAAAGGAAAGAAAACCTGTAATATCTACATAATAAATGCAATTATTTTTCACTTTCAGTCAGTGGCAAGGAGTAGGAATTATTAATACAATCCCTACCCAAAATCTTAGAGCAACTATTTTTGTACTAACCACTTTCCTAAGCCAAAAAAACGTGTGTAATAATTTTATTCAAGTAAACATCACCCGATAATGACACCTTCCCCATTAGGTAAATTGAGTTAACATTGAAGTCTAGGTAGCTTTCTGATAAATATTTGTCAGTAAATCGAATTGTCAGCTGGTGAGGATTGGAGATAAATAAAGTAGACAACGAATAGTTCACAACGGCCCAAGCCTTAGGCATTCGCTCAACATCTAGAAATACCATTAATCGTTAATTTGCACTAAGTGTTATAACTTGCAGTCTTGGCATGCATCCTTGTTGTAACACAACGGAAGCTTGGTCTACACTTCCTACAGAAATCGACAGTAACCCAAGTGCTTACCAAACATGCTTAACTGAAATCGTTGGCAATAAATGTCACAAATACAAATAGAGTAGCGACAGTATTGGGCTACTTTCATCTTTGGCATAAGTGTTTGTAAAGCCATTCACATCCCATATGGAGACTGCTAATGGACCTTCTTCGATTCATCCTTCGTCAAAAACTTGCAATTGCACAATGCAATTATTCCGTCAACTGGATATTTGCCAGAATTGGGTAAAATGTACGCACAAGATATCGTAGCAGAACAGAGGGTTATCAAAACAACATAGCAGTATAAGGTTATCTCCCACTTTCTTCCATATAACATCCATCGCCTCTACCTTCTCCATATTCGTACAACCATTTTCTCCATAAACGTTCATATTGATTTTTGACGTGCTACTAGCACCATCCTTTCCCAAGTTCGCACAAAAGCAAAAGTTAGAAAATGCAAGCTCGAAATACCTTTTCAAGAGTTTCAATGATTGGTTCGAAACCAGAAAGCATCTTTACAGAGATGATTGCCATGTTTGAAGAATCTTCCCTCAACCATCTAAAAAATATAACGGCTTTGATGACGAGAAGAAAGGAATGGTTATTTCCAGTCTGATTCATCGCTTAAAAGAGGGTAAGAATCTAAAGATGTACGTGAAAAAAGAGGAGTGTACAACATAACATACTTAGCGCAGATGTCGATTTCTTGAGAATGGCATCTACCAAATTTGGCATCCTTTTTCTTTCCAAGCAATGGTGATAAATTAACGTCCAGCATAAAAGCAGGCTCCTCTTGAACATCTTTAACATTATACTTGACAGAGGCCTAAAAAGGCAAACATTTCATTGCTTGTGTGAAGGCAAACATTCATTTCATTCCAAACATTTCAAACATGCAAACATTTAAAATCAACTATCCTTGTTGTTCTTCTCCACTTCACGACACTACTTTTAAATCGCAAAATAAATACCACGTAAATGTTAGTTGCTATATTCAAATGAACTTTAGTGTACTGCGAACGACTGTAACCGAATAATGAGAGTAGCCTACACGAGATTACGTAAACAAAACAGGAACGAGAGCAGGGGGTTCCTACATAAAATTTACATATTAGCTCATGGAGCTTCAGTGCGCAAAAGCACTATTCAACGGGTCATGGGTCATCCTATCACCAATGTACAATAACTGGATGCGATCATGAAGTCTGCTTTTTCTAATACACGAATACATGCATCATTCTGACAGTAAGTGAAGGTTAATGGTGATTCTACTTTTGAAGGAACCTTTCAAATGGTACTTGAATTTTGCAACCTGATCTGGAAATTTAGATTTAGATATGGAAATCCCGCTAGTGAGCCAGCTTCCGTCCTCAATACAGTATGATACAAATGAGGCTGGCATTAATTCAACTATACTTACCGAAAGTAAAGCGCACCCTTTTCCTCTTGCATATGTCTTCAGAAGAGCGGGGAACTTGTTAGGAATCTGAAAGTCAGAGCAAGAAGCAAGAAATAAGTATTAAAATACAAAAAAGGTGAATAGTGAATTACAGAAGCTTTGATGTGATGTGCAAACGCTGCAGTGTGTGTCCTATAAAATGCATAGCGATCCCCACGACAAATTCAAAAACCGACCTGTTCACAATATCAAAAACCGCTTAAATCTATATTTTCTATTCCCGTTCTAAGTAGAACATTCCTCCAACTAACCACGGAGGAATGTTGATGCAAGGAAAAGTGTTCAGAAAAATGGATAGAAAAAGCAAGAGCTTCTATAATAAAGTGAAATGAATATTTATTAAAATTTCCCATGCAACTAGTAACAATGGAAACTTAATTTCATTTCAAAATTCAATATATACTATCATAAACCTCACTTTCTGTCTAAGTAGCTTACAAGTGGCTAATATTGTCGTAATAGATAGGTATATGTAAATAATGGCCCGTGACCCTTGTGTTGTAATGTTGGAAAAGAGAACAGTCGGTGCCTAAAACATGAAATGTAACAATAACAGCATGTTAACAAGAGAAGAAAAGGTTCCAGAAGTACTTATATAGATGTATATTTAGCATTATTGTAGTACAATCGTATGGTCAGGTAATTAAATCGTGGTACTTCTGTATTTTAGAACAGGGCCATACTGTGTTCTCGACCAATTAGCAGACTTGTTTACATCAAATTATTTACCAATAAGATGCTTACATTTTTTTACATATTTCATTGCTGCGCCATAGCGGAGCTGCTGTGGAGAAATAACTGCTTACAACTTCTGGCCCGGAAAAAATTTATATTCATTTACAGAGATGAGCTTTTGACTGCAAACTAGTAAAAACATTTTCAAGTGATATCTCGGAGCCCCAAGCAGGGAAATGAATGGAAAAAACTCATGTCTCCGCTTAGGGCTCCGAGATATCAATTTGCAAATGTACCTATGAGGCTGCAATCAAAAGCTCGTCTCAGTAAAAGAATGTAAATTTTTTCCGGGCACAAACTTGTGACTAGTGATTTCACCACTGCAACTCCGCTTCAAAATGGCGCAACAATGAAATATGTAACAAATGAAAGCATCTTATTGGTTAATAGTAAACCAATCCGCTGATTGGTGGAACTGTTGTATTTTTGACATGCAGTACTGTCAAGGTAATCGAGCTCACCTCGAGTCGCTGAAGAACAAGCTTGTTATCGTTGTTGATAGTGAACTTGTGCGAAATTCCTGGCACAGCAACATCAATTGTCAAATCTTGCTTGTCACCATGGACAATAGCAGAAAACACTGCCAATGCCTGCAGTGCAAGTACAGTATCCTACAAAGGAAATATGGTCCATTAAATCAGAATACATACCTTTGTGAAAATCAGCAGTTTACAAACGAGCTTTTTACAAATGGTGTGAAGACAATTCTTAAAATGAGTTGATCAAATGAGCGCAAGTTCAATATGAATTGTATCAGCAAACAGGGGCACTTTCCAAATAAAAGATCCAATAGGAAGTGACAGGCAATAAAACTTTTACCAGTGTATCCCATGAGCTAACGTAATTTATAGAGAAAAGCTATACATGTGGCAAATTGGATCTAATAATAAAATTCTTTAGCTTTTTTGATTAATATCAAAAGTCAAATAGGCTTCCCTGCTACATTCCTCTGCATTTTGTCATCGTTGCAACAAACACGCGCCCCCTTACTCCTAAAACAGTGTTGGGACACTTGAAGCTGGGGTGCACGTGAAATTTTCCCATTATCGCACGTACTTCTTCCAAAAGTTACACCGTTTGAGGGGAGGAGGGGAATAAAAGTTCGCAACAAAATACAAAAATGCAAAGTGTCCCAGGACTTTTGGCGACCGTTGCAACTTGCACTACAGGGTTCATACACATCCTGCATAATAGTTTTTGCTGACTTTTCCTGTACTTTTTCTTGAAAATGAAGGTGTTTTTCCTGACTACATATCAGAAATACATAAATACATATTTTTCCTGACCAACCGGTGCTACTAATGTTGTGTCTGACTTATCTTTTAAAGGTAAGTAACTAAACACATTTTTCACTTTGGGTAAGAAAAGGGGGCTCTCTCATCAACTACTTTTTCAAACAGAAACAAAAAATATAAAAAACATGGAAAAACCAAAACCTCTGCAATCGTCAATAGTTGTCTATTGGGCACCAAAGAATTCATTTGAATGGATTACAAAAATTCTTGACTTGTTGTTGACTTTCTTAAAATTTCAATAAAATCCCCTCACTCTTCCTGATCCAATATCAACAAAGGTTTTTCCTGATTTCTCCTGACCGTATGAACCCAGTCACTACAATTAGTAAAAAATGTAATACAGCTATTGGCATCTAGAAACAAAACTTCGCCTAGCTTCATAAAGTTCAGCCCCTATCATTAGTAAATAGTCTGGTCTTTCAATCAGTTCCAATTATCTCAGTATAGCCACAGATACTCACGAAAACTATACTATAACCGAGCTCAGTTGACACACTTATTCATCTATCCTTCCATGTATCTGTCTTCCATAATACTGTGTTCATTTGTGTATCTTTTGCAGCCATCAAAACTAACAACCATCTACCATGCGCTGTACTTTGTATCTATATAGAATGTTTTATATAGAAAGTATCTATGTTGAAAGCTCAAAACTAAACCAAATAGAAAAGATAATATTAAATGATGAACACACCTGTGTTGATGCCCAGCCTCCTAAGCTATTTCGTTGTTGTGACAACCATCTGACAATATCAATGTTTTCAGCCTTTGACTTATCTTTTTCAATTGATGCCATTAGGCCATATGCTGTTTGCTCAATATCAGTAGATTTCGCCTGTGTATATGGAGCATAAAACCAGTCGTCTCTTGGTTTTTCTGGTTTTTTTGGTTCACCCCAATATCGGTTGCCATCTTGCAAAGACACGAATTTAATACTGCAGTTAAGCCATACATACTGTGCTACATGCAAACATTATTTTTAAGGGTAATCTCTAGAAGCACAATTCTCAAGGACATGAATAAGAACTTTTCATGTTATTGTAATAATGGCATTCTATCGCTTGTTTCTTAGCGATTACATTTCAGATTCAAATGACATATGTACATTGGCGCAGAAACAACATTGCTATTGGTACTCTAAAATTATTTGTCCCTAAAGTTGCTTTCTGGTGCAACAAATGGTAAAAACATGTGATTTTCTAAGTAATGTATAAGAAAGAAACTGCTAATACAGCGTACAATCATAACAAGAAATGGCTTACAAATGATTCAATTACCATCACTATTATTATGAATGCAGAATGGAACTAAAAGAGAAAGTCAGAAAAGTATATAGACAAAGTACAGAGTAGGTGCATACTTTCCGTTATTGCTAAAATGTCCAATTTAGTTAGCAAATATCCCAATTCTTTTGTGTAACCAGCCTTGCTCATGGTGTATGCCAAAATATTTAATGAATAAGTGTCACTGACTTTATTAAGGTCAGGTTTAATGCAATTCGAAATAGCTCTGCGTATGTGTGGATTCTGCGAGAGGTATGATATACTTATGATAGGAACGTATACGGTAAGTAAAGAGAAACATACAGATACATATTCAGATTCATCCATCTACATACTGTCAAACTATTGCTATTTCAAATCAAAGGAATGAATATATATATATATATATATATATATATATATATATATATATATATATAATATATATATATATATATATATATATATATATATATATATATATATATATATATATATATATATATATATATATATATATATATATATATATATATATATATATATATATATACTGAGTACTGATGAAGATTCTGATCGAAACGTTTACTTAAAGGATAGTATATTTGTGGTTTATTCTATTTATGTAATTTATATGTAATTTATATACGTTGTGGATGCGGCTTAGGTTTAGTTTGTATATATATATATATATATATATATATATATATATATATATATATATATATATATATATATATATATATATATATATATATATATATATATATATATATATATATATATATATAATATATATATATATATATATACATAGCAAGATAAGTTTGAAACAAACATTGGTGGTAATCAAGATTTCAAGTCATATATTTTGATTCAAATAAAAAGTATACAGGGGTCACTCAATTAGAGCGTGTGCATCAAAATGGCGAAAATCTGACCCCCTTCCCCTTCATATGCAGATAAACTCTTATTAGGAACCCTCTCCTGGAGTACGTACTTCTGTCCATATTACTTCCTCATCTTCAACGGTGAGCTTCTAAATATCATTTACACAGATTACGCCATTCATTCATTAATGTCGGGCTGACGATCCCAAATTGTTTGTAAATATATTAAATCAAAGCCGATCGTTTAATTGATTTACTAACACCACTAGTGATGTGGAGAAACATTTTCACTGATAGAAAAGACGGAATCTTCTCGTAAATAAGAACATCACAGAACACATGCACAAAAAAGCAATCAGGTTTTCATTTTGCGTACCAACTTAGATGTGCCAACCTCCTCCCCCTGGTATGCTTCTGCTTGAACCCCCTCCCCCCTTCGTGCATACGTACTAAATGAATGACCCCACATAACTTAGCCATGTTTTCAAGGCATGCCTAAGAGCGAATCCCATAATAGCGTACTTAAATTGCAGAAGAAAGGCAACTGACTACCCAGCTAGCAAAAGTTGGTTAAGGAAAGGTTTACTAAAGGATAGAATATAACATATGAGAGAGATTCAATAATCACTTCCTTTACAATGACACGACAAGTTGCTTCAAAATCAATCAGTTTCTACGGCAACATAAAGAGAGAGGAATAAGATAAGTAGTCAAGTGCGAACAGACCTCTGGGCGCATATCAGCTTCTAGAAGAGCAACAACCACATAGCCCGTTAAGGTAATAGGACTCTTCACGCCTCCCTATAAAAGAATGACGACATAGCAAAAAGGCCTTTTCTTAAAAAGTAACGAAAAATACACATAAATCAATATGGGGTGAAAGTAATGCAGTCAGTTGACCAAAAAGAAGAAATAGACCTCGACAAATAGCAAGCAGCCGATAATGTCTTCTTACAACAACGTGTGCCATAGATTCACAATCATCATTACATACCTTAGTCTCTAGGATAAATATTTCAAGCATTTCGACTCGGAAGTGAGGCCTTGAGCACAATATAAACATTATCTCATCTGGAAAAAACAGATGATGGCAAGACAGATATATGGCCTACCCGTTTACTTTTCCCATACTAGAATAGGCCAACATTACCGATTCGTTTAACAAAGCCTCGTGCTAATGCCAGCTCTATATGACATCAACAAAGGTAAGTCCAATTGCTGCAAGAAAGCACCGTATTCCCAGCTCGCTTGCGTCATCGTAGTGCTATAAAAGTAGAAATGCTGTATAGTTAGCTCTATATAGCAGCTAAGCGTAAACTGACCTTCATAGCCTTATTATGCAGACTACCAACACTTGGGAAGCAGCCATCAGAGGTTTGTTTTTCCAAAATCCACCGCTTAGCTGCTCCCAAAACTTTATTGTCTATTTCAATGAAATCGCGAGCTTGAGCAAATGATTTCAGTACAAAGGCTGTTAACCTATGCAACAGAATAATGCCATATCAATTAAAACATTCTTTGACAAATGATTTGATAATGAAACAAGAACTAGTGAAAGCAGAGGTAAGCTGACATACCACATGCTGCCTTCTTTGTCGCTTTCCCCGAAAGCACTGTATGATCCATCCGAATGTTTGTAAGTCAGCTCTCTTTGATAGCCTAATTAAAGAATCAAGTATTCTTCACCATATCATGCTTCTTGCATAAATAACAAATATTCGTACGTAATGATAACTTGTGGCTACGAAACTGGGGATATAAGTGCTTATTAAAGAACTGCACAGATTGGGTCATAGAAATGTGAGTAAAAATGGCACCTTGCAATGTATAATCCGTAGCTTTCTGCTTGATCTCATCTGTCAGTTGGCCAATTGCTTGCAGGTACTGCATTATAAAGATGTTCGGAGCAAAATTCAGCATGTTCTGTTCACCACAACCATATGGCATCTTCAATAAGCTGTCAATGTTTGCAAGACTTGGACCCATCAAGTCACCTGAATAAAATAAAATATCTTCTGTAATTGATGCCATTAGCACGTGGAGAACATTTCTAAAAAGAGCAATACGTATTTCTGAGTCGATTAGTGTCATCTTCTACAAAAGTTAACTGGCTGCTACACAAAGGGTAATCTCGGCCATTGTGCTCCTTTTATTGACTTAACATCTCCAGCAATAGCTTGTTTAAAAGTTGACTTGTTTCGATAGTTCTAGATTTGGGTGTGAAACCTTCTGTACATATTGCTCACAAGAAAGATTTTCTGGGAACTAGCTTAACAGGTTTGGCTACTTTTTCCACCTCTGCTTCAATTTGACTTATCATTTAAATCAAAATAATAAATTATAGATGAGGATACCCAATAGATAAAGAACTTACCAATAACTCGCAATTCTGAGTAAACAGATCCATCCACCACTTTATCAGGTATTGCCAATTTAACATTATCTTCAACTTCATTTCCTACAAAACGAAGGTGTATCAAAATGTATTACTGCTATTGTCTCCTTTCCTCCAGGACTTTTCTATATCATTATTAGAAAAATCAAAAGGGATTAAAATATGAGATTGAAAAGTTTGCAAAGCTACTTCCAATCCTTGAAAAACTTGTGGGCCTCAATCAAGTACGTAATTGCCAAAATATACAGCTTGCAACACAAAATAAATCTCAATAATAAGAAAAATAACGCACAAGAAACAACCTAAGGCAACTAGTAGATATCAAATTCCAGAAAATAGGAGGTTTGTATTTGAAACAAATGCAACAATAATGAGACAGACAAACTGTTTCTAAACCATTCTATAAAGCACTTTCGCATAATTTTTACCAGAACGTAGCACGAGCTCTAAATGTGGAAAGGAACATCGAAAAGATAAGAACAATACCTTTCGGACAAACCAAAGAATTGTATGTGTATTCCTTCTCAACTCCTTCAGGCTGCAAAGAATTTAAATATACAACTTTCAACGTGGAAAAAGTCGCATAAACGTTTAATAACCAAGAAAAGAGATGAGTACCGGCAAGTAGTCATAACTCTACAGCTAAGCCAAGAGTGTATTGTACCCTGTAAGAAAACCAAACAAAAGTCCAGCAGTAACCCTTTTGGCGCAATTTTGACTACCACTGATTGAGGGGTAAGTCATAAATTGCTCACGAAATATCGCAAATTACTACTTCACATTACTCTTTCACACGACATTACTAGGTTCATCGAAACAAAGGCTAACAAATGGCACAACAATAGCTTGACCAACAGGCCCTTGGCCCTACGGACAGTCAAGGAAGAGTTCACAACAAAGCACAAAACCGTATATCAAATAAATCTTATTGCTAAAACATCTGAATGAAACATCTGAATATTTGAACATTTGAACATCGGAATCTATACCTCACTAAAGAAATAAACATACCATGATGGAGACAAAAAATAAAGTAATTAAAACTCACTTCAACAAGTAGCTTCTTCCTGACAATATCAGTGTAAGAGCTGCCATCAAACTTAGCAAAGCTTGGACAGTTATTCTTTGGCATGCTTTCTACTTTGGCTTCAATTTGAATGCGACCAAGAACTCTGGCATAAGCTTTAAACATAACTGTTGCTGTCCTGCCACCGCAGATGCAAGTGTTCATATAATCACGAGTTATTGATTTTATTTCTTTGCTATCTTTCATTGAGATTCGTACCTGCAAAAAGTGAAATAGGGAATTAACCAGTAAACTACCATAGCATGGCCTAATACACATGATACTTAGATATATATTTAGTATTATATGTGATTTTACTGATGATGACCACAAGGTCGAAACTAGTAGAGAATTCAAGCAAATGTATAAAAGAAATCCATAACGTCTTTCTTTGGCTCTTCATTTCTAATATATTTACAAAAAAGGTAAATAGATAAATATATTAAGATTATATATACATATATAAATATATATACATATACATAAACATATTTATATATAATATAAATACACAATAGCTCCAAACTATGAAATGTTTAAAAATTATGTAATAATTAATATAAAATTATATAATTATCAATGAAAACCCTTTTGTAGACGTTTCGGTATAAGCTTTCATCAGTAATTCATGAGTAACTCAGCATTACATGATGGTATATGAAATGACATCATGCCATATTATATTGCCATATTAAATAAAATCTCACAATATACCATAACACAACAATAACATAACATAACATAACATAACATAACATAACATAACATAACATAACATAACATAACATAACATAACACAACATAACATAACATAACACAACATAAGATAACAGTACTACAAATCCTACATAAAATTATTTGTATCTACTTGTAAGGGCGCATCACTTCAATAGCACACTACATTGACCAAATAATGCATTGTACATTATCAGTAGTCGCTACTCTCGTTATACTAAAATCACACAATTCTATGAAAACAAAATGCGTACATTGAGGCATTCGCTGAGATAGTTGAAAGCCACCACGGGTATTGTAACAAGTTCACCACGGGTGACAGCGTATGGTAGATTTACTGAGACGAACAGAGCCTTGAAACCTTTGATTTCTACAGGATCTGCTACACCCAAGCCATCACTTGCAGAAATTGCAAAACCGGTAGCATACCAAGTTGTGATTGTGTCTGGTACTTTAACATCGATTGTCTTCTCACCAGTTTTAGCGCTAGAAAGAAGAAAGAGGGAACATCTGTATTTTGTTGATAATGAACTTCAACGATGCAATAAGGTGCAAAATATTTCATTAAAAGACAAATGGAGATTTGGTCTTACTGCTCAGGTCAACAAAGGATGTACTAATGAATTTCCTGGCAACGACGAGTGTTTATCAACAGAGTTCTACTTCCTATCATAACAGATGAAAATCAACAAAAATGGTGTCAAATTGAACTGTATGATTTCTAAGGAGATCTGATTTGAAATTAACATATTGAATTCACACATGATAATAGGTATAATAACAATACAGAATGGTGTCCAAAAGAAGTTAACAAGGCTGTAAGAAATGATCTATAAGAATGGAATACTAACTCGAATTGTTCCTCGGTCCACAGCCATGTCTCTCGGAAGTCGCTCCTGATCTGTTTTCTTGGAGGTTTACGAACTGGTTTCTTGGGCTCTGGTTTCACACTTTCTTTCTTCTCTACTCCTGATTCTGGAGCTGGTCAATAGATCAAAGTTCATAGTTATACCTCAAAAACTACAAACATCTACAGAAATCTACAAAAATCTACAAAAATTACCCATGACATACATAGAGTTCGCTGGGGAAGCTCTCATGAATTCTGATGGACTACACAGAGCTTACATCTGGTGGATTCACTTAACTATTAACTTAGGCCTACTAAGTGTAAGTTATATTGATTAAGAGAACATTTAAAAAATAAACAATCCATATTTAGTACATAATATAAATACACAAGTTAAGCAAATAAGAGATAAAAAGGGAAGTTCCTTGTTTTACTTTATGGGGAAGGAGTTTATACAATTTATTTTCAAGGTAGGCTATGGTCTCAACCCCAAAGTAAATGCATATATGCTCTCATTTTGATACGGTGGAATGAGATTTGATTTTGTTTCATTGCTCTCAATTATAAGCAACTGCAGACTCCCTATATGGACTGGCAATGAATTATTTTGTTCCAAGAGTAGGCCAAAATCATGTCTATGATCTTATGCAATTCCCAAAGCCCTCTGGTGAAGATAATGTATTCTGCAGTTCAAACTTCTATCAAAAAACACCAAGACCAGTGGACAATAGCTGAACTCAGATATTATATATGCTCTCATTAAGTGTTGCAGCTATTCAATGTCGAAGTATCTAGATATGCGGATAGAGCATAGAGCTTTTGGCTAGCCTTTCTACATAGGGTTTTAGCATGTTTCTTGAAAGATAAAGATTTAACAAACGTTATGGCGAGAAGGTATTCCTCATCACCTTCATTTACAAGAGCTTCATATACGTTGACAGTAAATATAAACAGTTAGACATGCACCGCATAGCGCAATATAGCGAATACGCAAGTAATTTATGAAAGATAGTACCTTGACACTTCTAACCCTCACAGGATTGGCAACAATCACGTCAAATAATGAATTTATTTCGTTAATAATAAGTACATATATATATATATATATATATATATATATATATATATATATATATATATATATATATATATATATATATATATATATATATATATATATATATATATATATATATATATATATATATATATATATATATAGATAGATAGATACATATATATAGAGAGAGATAACTCAAAAGAGAAATTTACAAAATTTGTAGTACCTTGACACTTCTAACCCTCACAGGATTGGCAACAATCACGTCAAATAATGAATTTATTTCGTTAATAATAAGTACATATATATATATATATATATATATATATATATATATATATATATATATATATATATATATATATATATATATATATATATATATATATAGATAGATAGATACATATATATAGAGAGAGATAATTCAAAAGAGAAATTTACAAAATTTCAAACGTTTCGGCACAAGCCTTCATCAGTAATCTGATAAAGGCTTGTGCCGAAACGTTTGAAATTTTGTAATTTTATTTCTTGCATTCTCTTTGTGCTTTAAACATACTTGGTTGCTTGTAACTTTTTGACATTTATATAAATATATATATATATATATATATATATATATATATATATATATATATATATATATATATATATATATATATATATATATATATATATATATATATATATATATATATATATATATATATATATATATATACATAGATAGATATATATACATGTAGTGACCCCATTTTCTACTTCCTCAATCACTACTTTCACAACCTCCGCATTTTCTTCCTCGCTACTGTTCTAGCTTACATCCTCTTATCTCATGCTGTCCTACTTTCAGAACTTTTCCTGTTCTCACCTTATACATCCTACGTAATCTTTTTTGTAAAGCCTGAAATACACTGTCCAATTTATTGGATTCGATTAGATGGACCATCCAATTTATTGGATGAAAACGCCTGTTTACACTCATCCAATAAATTGGAACGATTTCTGTACAACTTCCTCATTTCATCATGGATTCTGAGGACGAGTGTTTCGCTGCAGCAATCATAGTTGCCATCATTAGTAAAAAGCAAAAAAGAAAGCGCCAGAAAAGACAAAGATCAGTTTGGGAGCTATGGCTAACCCGACATAATGAGCTCGGTGTAAGTAGCACTCTTTTAGAGGAATTTCGGCTGGAGAATGACGAGGAATTCAAACAGTTTTTACGAATGTCACTCTAAAATTTCTAGGAGCCCCTAAGCCTCGTTGAATTAGAGATTCAAAAATAAGGCACTTTACGTCGCGATGCAACTCCCGCGCAAATGAAGCTGGTTGCATCCATTCAATTTCTAGCTACTGCCAATAGTTATGCTGACCTGCAATATTCATTTCGCGTTCACTTCGCAAGCGTGTGCACGAAAGATGAAGACGTGAAAATATTTGGGAAATGTCCTCTTAGCGCCAAGAAGAACAATAGGGATTAGGAGGAACAATGGAAAAAAGTTGGATGAAAGTTGAACACGTCCAACTTTTTTAATCGACGTTCCAATTTGTTGGAAGAGCCAAATATCATCCAATTTTTGCGTCTACACCATCCAATTTTTCGCAATCCAATAAACTGGATCCAATAAATTGGACAGTGTATTTCAGGCTTAAGAGGAACTTAAATACATATAAATATCGGTGTAAAATTTGAATACTCAGTTGATTATATGGTGATTATAAAAGATACAAGTGAGCATCTTTACTTCAACACGCCTACGGCAACAACAGTCAAGATTGGTAAGAGAGATTAATAATATTCTCTTGAACATTGATTACACTATTACATATTACTAAAATGGTGACCGAGCCTGCGATTTTCAGTTTACTGTTCCCGTGCCTCGCAATTCGTCTCTACTCACAGTTCCTGTTGTTTGTCAGTTGCTGTTTGTCTTTCGTTCACTCGTGTGGTTTGCCTTTTCCCTGCTAGCTGTTATCATGATTGACCCACCAGCCACCGCCAGTTCTTCTTCCACTCCTCTTGATGTTCTACCATCTCCTGCTGTTCATGCTGTTGCCTTAAAACTGCCCCCATTCTGGCCTAACGATCCTGTTGTTTGGTTTGCTCAAGTCGAAGCTCAATTCCTCACGCGCAATATAACTTCTCAGTCAACTCAATTTGCATATGTCATCTCGTCATTACCACCTGAGATTGCTCAAGAGAATCGTGACCTGTTGCTTTCTCCACCATCTGATCACCCTTATGATACCTTGAAGTCTGAACTTATTCGTCGCACTTCAGCTTCGGAACAAAAACGTTTACACCAACTGTTGATATCCGAAGAACTTGGCGATCGCAAGCCCTCACAGCTCCTCCGCAAGATGCGCCAGCTCCTCGGCGATAAAGTCTTAGAGGACGGGATTTTACGACAGCTTTTTCTCCAACGTCTGCCTGCAAATGTTCAGCTCATCCTTGCTTCCCTTTCCACCACCAGTTCTCTCGATCAACTTGCCCTGATAGCTGACAATATTCTCGAAGTTGCTCCTTCACAGCCGACTCTTGCTACCCTTGCCTCCCCTCCTGCTGCTTCCTCCTTCGCACAGGACTTGCAAGACCTCCGCAGCCAAGTTAACAGCCTCACATCTCAACTTACCACCCTTGTGAATGCCCTGCAGATTAACTCTCACTCTCGCTCTCGCTCTCGCGGTCGTAGTCCCACACCTCCCTCACATACTACTCGCCGTTCTGCAAGCACTTCCCGTTCCAATCGCCCTCATTGTTGGTATCATGTGCGCTTTGGTCCTAATGCTCGGAAGTGTGTTCCACCTTGCTCCTATGACTCAGCTGCTTCCACACGACAACAGGAAAACTTTCCAGCCAGCGACTAGCGGCGACCAGTCCCCCTGGCATTTCCACTCCCAGTCACCTCTTTTATGTTACTGATAGAACTTCTGGAATTCGTTTCTTAATTGATACTGGTGCTGATGTCAGTGTTCTGCCGCCTTCACCCTCAGAACGACGTCACCCTGGCTCTCTCAAACTCCAAGCAGTGAATCATTCCTCTATTTGCACCTATGGTGAAAAATCCCTCTCCCTTGATTTCGGCCTCCGTCATCTCTTTCGGTGGATTTTCATTATTACTGATGTCCCCATACCAATTCTGGGTGCTGATTTTCTTGCCCATTTTGGACTCCGTGTTGATATCCGTCAACGGCACCTGGTTGACACAGCCACTACCTTATGTGTTCAAGGCATCACATCATCTCATACGTCTCCTAGCCCAGTGTATGGTCTACCCAATTTCGCTCCTCCTCACCATGCACTCCTTGCCAAATTTCCTGATATCCTTCGGCCCTCTTATCAAGAATCTACTGTCAAACATACCATCACGCATCACCTTCATACCAAAGGTCCTCCTGTTTTCTGCCGTCCTCGCCACCTCCCTCCAGACAAGCTTGCAATTGCTAAAGCTGAATTTGATCACATGTTGCACCTTGGTATTATCCGCCCTTCATCCAGTAGCTGGTCTTCACCTCTCCACATGGTCCCTAAGCCCAACCCTGGGGACTGGTGAACTTGCGGTGACTATCATGCTTTAAATCAACAAACAGTTCCTGACTGATATCCTATACCTCATATTCAGGATTATTCCACTTCGCTGCATGGTAAAACAATTTTCTCCAAAATTGACCTTGTTCGTGCCTACCATCAAATCCCAGTGCATCCTGATGACATTCCAAAGACTGCTATAGCCACACCTTTTGGTCTCTTTGAATTTCTCCACATGCCCTTTGGACTTCGCAATGCTGCTCAAACTTTCCAGCATTTTATTGACGAAGCGCTTCATGGCTTGGACTTTGTATATGCTTATATTGATGACCTACTCATTGCCAGCTCTTCCGAGTCGGAACACATTCACCACTTGGATCTCCTTTTTCAACGTTTATCACATTATGGAATTGTCATTAACCCTACCAAATGCACCTTCTGTGTTTCATCCTTGGATTTTCTGGGACATCATGTTTCTGCTGCCGGCATATCCCTTCCAAAGTTCAAACTATTGCTGATTTTCCAGTACCTCACACAATCTGCAAGCTCCGTGAATTTTTAGGCCTGGTCAATTTCTACCGCCGTTTTATCCCCAACTGTGCCACCATTCTGCAGCCACTCACTGATTTACTTTCCAGCAAATTCCTCAGCCTGTATTTCCCCTATCACATGCTGCTCATGCTGCTTTTGACTCCATCAAAGCTGCCCTGGCTACTGCCACTATGTTGGTTCACCTGGCTCTGGATGCACAGTACTGTCTAATGGTTGATGCATCTAACGTTGCTGTCGGGAGTGTTCTTCAGCAAAAACGTCATGGCATCTGGCATCCTATTGCTTTCTTCTCCAAACGTATGCAACCATCAGAGGTCAAGTACAGTACTTTTGGACGGGAATTACTTGCCATTTATTTGTCCATTCGCCATTTCCGCCATTACCTTGAAGGACGGACCTTCTATGTTGAGACTGATCACAAGCCCTTAACTCATGCCTTGTCTTCTTCCCCCGACCATTATTCTCCACGTGAAACTCGCCACCTTGATTTCATCTCCCATTTCACCACTGATATCCGGCATATCCATGGCAAACAAAATCCAGTTGCTGATGCTCTATCGCGAGTCGACATTCATGCTCTCTCTACCCCCACCATGCTTGATTTTAACCTCATTGCTCAAGCTCAACACAATGACCCTGAGTTGACATCGCTGTGTGCTTCCTCTTCTCTCCGTTTACAAGATTTTCCTCTGCCATTTTCATCCGGCACTATCCTTTGTGATGTTACCACTTCAACACCACGTCCGTATATCCCTTCCTCATTTCGTCCAGCTGTTTCTGCAAGTCTACATAACCTCTCCCATCCTGGCATTCGCGCTACCCAGAAACTTTTCACTGAACGTTTTGTGTGGCCTGGCATTAACAAAGATGTTCGTCAATGGACACGTTCTTGCACCCACTGCCAAAAAGCCAAAGTAACTCGCCATACAGCTGCTCCTATAGGGACTTTTGCCACACCAGACGCCTGGTTTGATCACATACATTTGGATCTTGTTGGCCCACTCCCCATTTCCGCTGGTTTTCGTTATCTGCTTACGTGCATTGATCACTTTACACGGTGGCCCGAAGCCATACCACTGCCAGAAATCACTGCAGAGACCGTTGCCCGTGCCTTTGTCTCAAGATGGATCTCCGTCTTTGGTGTTCCCTCAACCATTACTACTGATCGTGGTGCCCAGTTCGAAGCTTCTTTGTTTACATCACTTTCCAACCTTCTGGGCTCAAAACGCATCCGTACCACAGCTTATCATCCGTGTGCCAATGGTCCGGTAGAACGTTTTCATCGCACTTTAAAAGCTGCCATGCGCGCCCAACCCGACCCTTCCAACTGGACTGAGGGTCTGCCTCTCATCATGCTCACCCTACGTACCACTGTCAAGGAAGATTTGACCTGTTCTCCTGCACAACTTGTTTTTGGTACCACGCTTCGTTTACCTGCACAGTTTGTATCTCCTTCTACACCAGTTTCCGATTTAGACCCTTCTTCTTATGCTGATCGTCTCACTCTTACCATGCACAACCTCCATCCCACTGCCCCTCGTGCTCAACACCCGGCGCATCATGTTTCCTCTAATCTTCAACATTGCAGCCATGTTTTCCTCCGCACTGATGCTCTTCGCACACCTCTCCAATCGCCTTATGAAGGACCTTTCAAAGTATTGAAACGGACACGCAAGCATTTTACCATCGAGCTCCATACCAAACCTTCCACAGTTAGCATCGACCGCCTGAAACCTGCATACATTGATTGCCATTCCACTATACCTCCAGCTCCTGATGCGGAAACGTCCATACCTACTTCAAGAACTACCCGTTCTGGCCGCACAGTTCGTTTTCCAGTACGATTTCAAGTTTGAGACTACATCGTCATTATGACATTATATACTGCTCCTTCAATTGACTCATTTTTTAATATATATTTTATCTTGTATGTATCTATCGAATGCTGCCTTTCACTTGCCTTCTAGGGGGGAGCTATGTAGTGACCCCATTTTCTACTTCCTCAATCACTACTTTCACAACCTCCGCATTTTCTTCCTCGCTACTGTTCTAGCTTACATCCTCTTATCACATGCTGTCCTACTTTCAGAACTTTTCCTGTTCCCACCTTATACATCCTACGTAATCTTCTTTGTAAGAGGAACTTAAATACATATAAATATTGGTGTAAAATTTGAATACTCAGTTGATTATATGGTGATTATAAAAGATACAAGTGCGCATCTTTACTTCAACACGCCTACGGCAACAACAGTCAAGATTGGTAAGAGAGATTAATAATATTCTCTTGAACATTGATTACACTATTACATATTACTAAATACATGTATGAAAATATATCAGAAAAGTTAGATCCTCGTTAAATCTGATTCAATAGTAAGAAACGTGAAAAAACAAGACTGTCAATCGTTACTCTAAATGTCCCGCTCTATCATGAGAGCTCTTCAGGCAAAATTCAAAGCAGATTGGTTCCTTAGGGTCTAATCATCAATGAGTCACCTTTATTTCCAACACAGACCATGGAACTTCAGAGAAAGGATGAAGAATCTGTCATAACTTCTGACAGACGAGGGCTAAAATACTAAAAGAGTATACAGATACTAGTACTACCTTGAGAGGATCAAGCTAGTCTTACCCGGCGCATCTTCCTCCAGTTCTTCGCCTTCATTGCTTGAAGAAAAATCCCTTGAACCTTCCGGTTGCCCTACGCAATGTTTGACGTCAACGATAAGATTCGTCAAGAAAATTAACCCACCTTCCTATAAGGAAAGTAGATACAACCTTTGATAAAATATCCATTATGACGATAACTGGCATCCTCAGCTTTGAAGCAAAACAAACTAACTGATATTGTGGCAGAGATATTAGACTTGTGATAAAGGAGTGTCGTGAAATGTTTGGGCCTTTCTTAGTTGAAGGTGACATAACAGAATAGTGTAGAAGCACTAATCTTTTGAAGAAAGTGTGTGCTGTTTCAGTGCCTTATAGCCAGAATTTAGGAGAATTTTAGAGAGAAAATTTTTTGCTGAATTGGTTCACTCCGGTCAGAATGATATTATTTTAGATCACGGGAAAGTTCAGGCAAGTGATATGTTGTAATGCCAATGGGCATGTCATTCTGGCAAGCTTCCATTTTCCTGGTTTCTACAAGAACATAGGCCTTACATTTGGTCCTAATAACTATGCTTTTTATCAAACTTTACATATATACATAAGAGGCTCTCTAGATAATTCTTATCTTTATTTTATTAAATGCCCAACTTACCTTAATCGACATTTAGAATCTTCAAGGTTAACTCACCTGTAACTGCCTCATCAACCCTGTCGCTCTAAATGGCAAAAGCCAATTTACCAAACATTCACTTCGAATGCTAGGCCTGAAAAATTTTCGGCTTGAAATCCCAGAACATCATGCTTCTATATTCAAAAATGCTTCGTTCTTCTACAATTTGCAATGCCTACTGTAAACAATTATTGCCAATACTTTGATAGCACTGCTTCAAAATCTTGCCAATTTTTTCAGGGAAAAGTGTCAGTATTGTTTCAAAGTTTGTTCTACTTCGAAACATGAGAAACTACATCTTTTTCCGCCTAAAATAGTTCTTCTCGCTATCAGCAAGAGTTCTGACAGCATAAGAATCTACCCTTTCATTCCCATTTCTGTCAATCTACGTAAGCATAGCACCTAGTCCAACATCAGATGCATCTGTTAGTAAAACAAACTGCCTATCAAGAACAGGAAAGGCAAGAACTGGACTAGAACAAAGACTTGACTTCAATGTGGAAAATGCTGTGTCGAGGCAAGTCTATCTATCAATATATGATTATATTGTAATGCACTATTCCCTTTGGAAATCATTCAACAGGCAGAATCATCATATCATTTACTACCATTTACTTACTTACTTCATACTGATTTTACTTTTCACGGGGGCCTAACGTTGATAGATGATTAACCGATAAAAAGGTGATATTAAAAGCAACATGAAATTAATAAAAGTGAATACGTAACACGCTTACAGCGAATGCTTTTTCAAAATCAGCAAACCCTGATTTGTCGTACAGCCGAGAAGTTCTCTCCTGTTTACATCTACGCAACTTATCGATGTATTCAGGTCCTGGTCCAATATCCAGATCTTTTATCTTGTCTACAATCTGAAATTAAACGCTGAACTCAAAAATTATTACAAACTCAGAATACAGGTAAAACCAGTATAATGGAATGTAAAACTCTTTCCTAGAATCAAGGTTGGCAAGAGGTCCAATACGATTAAGAAGAAACCAAAGAAATTTCCTCTTCTTACGATAATTCAGTTTTTAACTGTACATTTTGAACGAGAATAAACAGTCGCCAGATGTACTAGACTGTACACCTTCAATTTTATGGTTCTTTCAAGACCCCGTTTACACGAGCAAAACTGGATCGGATCTGCGTTTACACGAGATCTTGTGGATCCGATCCAGTTCTGGTTCACTATCCGATCTACCTCTGGACCGTTTTCAAAGTAGATCCAGTTTTGATGCAAACGGTGAGATCCGATCCAAAACTGGTACGGACTGAAAAAGGGAGGTAATGTTTGTAATCAGAGGCATAATACACATGCGTAATTAATCAAACAAAAAAGTGGATCGGATCCAAAAGCGTCGTGTAAACGCAAAGCATATCCATATCAAAACTGGATCTGCTAGACCCGATCCTATTTAGATCCGATCCACTTTAACTCGTGTAAACGTAGCTTCAGTGTTTTCAAAATCAGCCGTCGGTCGTCGCATCCGACGTCAGCTTTTTGATATGCGACGCCTACCTTCCCTTAAGCTGAATTCACACTTGATGCGTCACGATGCGGCGCGTCGCGTCACTGTGCGTCAAAAACGCATGAGGTGTGTTCACATATAGTGCGTCATCAAGCGTTTTTATGAAAACAAATGTAAGATGGCGTCTAATCGAAATGACATACTTGTTGCGTTGGCTTTACAAAACCAGTTACTTGCTGCTGTTTTACTTAAGAAGAAACAAAGCAAACGTCGTGTTTGGGTTCGACGATTGTGGGAGGCTCGTGAGCGGCAGGGACATTACTCTAATTTAATAACAGAGATGAGACTGCAGGACCACACCATGCATTTTAATTATTTTAGAATGCTACCTTCGGTATTTGACGACCTGCTCAACTTGGTAGGACCATCGTTGACAAAACAGAGATCTCGTTTTCGTGAGCCTTTGCCACCAGCTATGCGGCTTGCTGTCGCTTTACGCTACCTTGCTACTGGCGAATCACAAGCATCGCTTTCCTTCAATTTCAGAATCGGAAGATCGACTGTTTGTCAGATACTTAACGAAGTACCAGAGAAAATTTGGGGTGCTCTTAGTCCAATTTCAGTTGCTTTTCCAGGTTCACCTGAGGAATGGAAAAGG
Organism: Mastigias papua; assembly: GCA_964019165.1. NCBI lineage: Eukaryota > Metazoa > Cnidaria > Scyphozoa > Rhizostomeae > Mastigiidae > Mastigias > Mastigias papua. The sequence continues at coordinate 6,582,153 of OZ025282.1, read as the reverse complement.
ATTTCAGAAGATTTCTGGAATCTCTGGGGCTTTCCATTATGCCTGGGGGCGATTGATGGCAAGCATTGTATAATAAATTGCCCTCCAAATTCAGGAAGCACCTTCTATAATTACAAAGGTACTTTCAGCCTTGTTCTCATGGCTGTAGCTGATGCAAGCTATATTTTTACATATGTAGATGTTGGAGACTATGGAAGGCAGAGTGACTCAAGCGTATTTAGTAACACAAAATTCGGTGAAATGTTAAATAAGGGAAATCTAAACCTTCCTCAAGACGAATGTTTGCCAAATATGCTAACTAAGGCTAGGCACTGTTTCATAGGTGACGAAGCTTTTCCTCTAAAGGATACTTTGCAAAGACCATACCCTGGAAAGAATCTCCCTGAGAAGTTGCGCATTTACAACTACCGTTTGTCAAGAGCAAGAAGGGTAGTGGAAAACGCCTTTGGCATTTCATCAAGCAGATGGAGGTTTCTCAGGTCTCCAATACAAACACAGCCAGAAAAAGCAGCAAAGAGTGTTCTTGCTGCAATAGCGCTCCATAATTGGCTGAAAAAGCACAATGATTGCCAAAAATCGTATGGTCGCCTTTATTGTCCACCTGGATACGTAGATTATGAAGATTGTCATGGCATTGTGCACAAGGGAGTATGGAGATCAGATGTATCTGAAACTGGATTGTTAGTAGAACTGAATCAAGTTGGAACAAACAATTATACAAAGGTTGCAGATAAATTTCGAGCATTGATGGCAGATTTTTTTGTATCTCCAGAAGGTGAACTGCCTTGGCAATATGACTATGTAAGAAGAACTTCCTATGAGCCTGTTAAGTGACCTTTAGAAAATAACCGTAAGCAAGAAATTAAGGTAAACGTTATGGCTTCATGGATAGATGCATTTAGATCTACACTGATTGAACGTTCTACATCCTTTTATGAACTGTAGATTTCTAGGTTTTTGTAACTTTTCGTGTCTTTTTAGCTATTAAGTATTCAAATGATAACTCCTGCGTTAAAAAATTAAAATTGTATACCCCCTCCCAATATTTTAACAGACAGGAATTTCCATCAAGAAGAAACTAAAAAAGAGACATAATCTGCAAAAATTTGATATGGAATGCTTTATTAATTCGTTTGGCCTTGTTGCCAAGCTACTTCGTGCAACACCTGCTGTATTTTCAGCTTTGCCAGGCTTTTTTGATAAGCATTTAAGTTTTTCAGTTGTTTACCAACACTCTGTCCAAATAGGTCATCTTCATCCAGTTCTTCTTTCTGGCTTGCAGAAGATATAAATTCATTTGTGTTCTTCAACACCCTCATCAGAAATTCATTGCTATCTGAATCAGTTTTGGGGCGTTTTGCTTTTCTTGGTCCAGGCGAAGAAGGCGTCTTTTCAAGAGCTGAAAGTGCTTGTGCTCGTTCTGAAATTGACGAGCTTGGGGAACTGACTGCAGAATCAAAGGAGCATTGCTTGCTTGTCTCAATGGACTCACTTAGATAAGAGGACATTTCAGTTGGATCAACAGTGTCCAACCCAACTATTTGAAATGAATCAACGGCTTCATTTTGGCTCTCAGCAGCAACTGTATGGAAGTTTCCTTTTGTCTGCCTGTGTTTGACGAAAGGCGACAAGAACTGCAGCTGCTTGTAATAGGGCCAAGATGGCTCAATAGACACACCCCCTGCACTTCCAGAAGGCTTGTACTCCTTTTTCATTTTCATGAAACGGTCTCTCAAACTCTTAAACCCTTTCTTCAATACATTGATATCTGCAAAAGACAACCAATTACAAATTATGAAATGCCTTCCCTAAGTCTGGAAAGAGATTAATTGACAAAGGAATCCAAAAAGAAGGCTTTAATGCTTAAGGACCTGAGTAATCAATTTCTAGATTTTTTTGCTGTTCATTGATGTTTTCGAAACTACCCATATATATGTTTTTTTAAGGTATCACTTCATAAGGAACCTATATGTAGAACGCCAAAATGTGATTATTGGAGGTCCAGAACTAAAGGACTTTGGAACTAGGCCTTGAGCTTGGTTCCTTATAAAAAAGCGTGTACATAAACTATTTATGTATTTAAAACCTGTTAATAGGGTAAATGGAGACTCTACGTAGATCACCCACAGACAGTAATTCACATCAACATTGGATAATATTTTGGGGGAAAACCCCTTCTGTGTGCAGTTTAGTGTTCGGTAATTGTTCACGCAAAATCAGTAGTAAATATATGCTAACTGTGATATACAGTTGGAATTCCATTAGTTCTCGGATGTAGAGTCATGAGTAGAATAGTGTCCATGACTTTTCTAATATTCAAGATTAATATCGGTTTCCTGTTCAAGGATTCAATAGAAACAAGAGTAGCTGTTGCCTTTCGTTTACTTATAATATGTGTCAGGTCCGTTGTGGTTTTACAAGCAGTTGAAGATACCATTTATGAAACGGTTTTCCAGAATTTTCTTATGCTTCAACAAGCGTACAATTAAATCTCAAGACCTATAAGAAATGCTGTTTTAGGAATAATGCTTGTACTTAGCTATGAAGCTAGCCAGCCTGCTATTTATTATGAAAATATTTACAGTAAATTGCTGATCTCATCTTCTGTACTGTTGTATAAGTATTGAAAAGGAAAAAATATGAACAGATATGAAATATAAGTAGTAACAGAAAAATATAAGTATTGAAAAGGAAAAAATATGAAAAAATTTCCATATGAAACATATATAGTACCCTTACCTTTTGAAAGTAATTCGTTGTCATCATACTCTTTTCCGTTCAATTCCATACAAATCAACTTCCAAACATTTTCCCGTACGAGATCGTCCTTGTATTCCTTCATAGTAGTATCGTACAGACAAGGGAACCTCCTCACAGCTTCAATAAGGTTTTCTTTCGTGAAGTTCATTGCAGCCATTTTGTCCATCTATCGTGACTCTTGCTATTGTTCTGGTGCGTCTCAATGCGTCAAAGTTGAATATTTCCAACTTTGCCGCATAGTGACGCATGGTTTAAAAAAACGCGATGCGCACGCAGTGCGTCAAAAAACGCGAACCTTATTTGGGCAGCGTCACAAAAAACGCATCAAGTGTGAATTAGGCTTTAGGTAAATTATATGACATATGATACATAAAACTTTCCTCCGGGCCTTGCAACTCCTACTCAAATAAACGCAACTCCTACTTCAAAAACTGTTGAAAACACTGTCCTTACATGAACTAAATTATAAATCAAGCATACAGCAACCTTTCAATAAAATTGGTCTATTTCTACACGAAAACAACAACTTATCTTTTAGACTTCAGGAGCGCACCAAAGTAGAGGGTATGGGGAGTGTCATTTCCCAACTACTGCCGAACACGTCGGTAATTTTTCGCTTCGTAGGTAAAAGTTGCTCTAAGAGGCAGATTGCATGCAGAGGCAGTGCTTCATAGTGCAGATTTCAGAACTGCATCTATACTTGAAAACCCTATGAAAAGCAAAGGAAATCCTTGGACATACTAGAAGGCAGCCAGTTCAAGATACGAACAGATGATTTATGGACTAACAGTTTAAGAGTACGCAGAAGAAAGCAATGGCGATACTTTGAGAACTGTTGCGTTGCTTTTGAAAAATGTAAGGACAAGAAAGCACGTGATTTCGGGGATCAACTATGGACACAGCCTATTTCGACAACAGCACCACAAACATCTAAAACTCTTCCAATTGATGCAGCAGTTGTCATAATGGTTGATTGTCAACTTGGCAGCGATACTTACACAAGGACGTCGGAGCATATTTTTGAGTGAGGGGGCTGGGGATGAGTTGCAAGTCTATATGGAAGTATGGAACAATGGGGTCAGGGGCAGAGCCCCTGAAAAATTTTGCAATTCACGCCCTATAATTCAGTGGGAAACGCCCTGTTTGAATATAGATATGCATCCTGTCTTGGTAGAAAATGGCAGATAAAGTCATTGAAATGTTGGTGAGAAAATTGAATAGACCTTACAGCTACTCTATAAAGATTGCAGCCAGATCAGGTAAAATGTAAAGGAGTACACAAAAATGTGTACAACCTTATACTTCCTCTACCTGAAAGGCTTCGAAGCAAACAGAAGAACAAGAAACAGCCTCAACAGCAAGATCAAACGTGGACGTCTCAGTGTCTCCGACGTTGCATAAACTGCCTGCACATTCGTGCGAGTTAATAGAGATGAATGATGATCGTGGTTAAAATTTTTTGATGAGTCAGGCTTCCAAGCGAGCAACCAAGTTCTACGATCAATCCAACTCAAGTTGTCTCTGAAAACTTCTCAGTCTGAAAATTTTGATAATGTTATTAACAGACTGGTCAGGATCAGATCCTAAAGTAAATATCATCCTGATTAAAGCACAACCGTATTGCAAACATTGTGTGGAATATGGGCACTCCAACCAGATAATGCAGGAAAGCAAACCTGGTATTTTGTCCATTGGGTAATGATCATGTGCTGTTTGGAGGGTTAGTGATTTCGGCAAGTGGCTTACGCTCAAGTTCCAAAATTCACCTTTTTTACGCGTTATCATTTGCTCATTCTTTGCAGACTCCTTCACAAAGAACCAAACTTTTCTTTGATAGTCTTGGTTAACAAAGATCAAACTTTTCATAACAAATATGGTAACCTCTTTTAGCCCCTTAACTCCAATAGAAGTTAACAAAATCTCTGGCTCATTTTCGGGAAAAATTAAGAAAATAGAGGCTCAGACAAAAAAGTGGTTTCCTTATAAAAAAGACGTGTACTTTGTAATCCACTTTAGTCAAGTTTACCCAAATCTGGAGTTTTTGAATCAAAATGACGGAAAATCTCTTGCTACAGCTATGAAAGACCATTTACTGCCTGTCAACGTTAAAGACCAGAGTAAGAGTCTTGTCTCCAGTTGCAGGACAGGACATTGTGAAAGGGGGGGGAGGTAGAATGGGGTCTGGGGTCAGGCCACCAGGAAAACTTCTAGGATCACACCCATTAGATTTTAGGAAAACGCCTTTTCTGAATACAGAGGTACGCCCATCCTGGATAAAAATGGTAAATGAAATCATTGATATTGCTGCAAGGAACTGCAATAGTTTCTATAACATTCTTAGACTAACCCCAGAGCACAGTTTCAAATAGTGGGAGAGGGTGCTCACCCTTTCCATACACCCTGTGGCTCTCATACGGGTCTTCTCTATACATTTTACTAAGCGTACGTTGGTAGTTCTCGACATAAAAATCTTGCGAACTTTCAGTCTTGCACAGCTTCTGAGGCTGAATTAGTGGACCAACATAACACTTTACTGAATGGAATAGCAATATGCCGACCAATGGCAGAAAACTGGGAGCCAACCACCCCAACACCCCCAGTAAATCCACCCCTGCTCGTTATAGTTTCTAATGTTACTATTTCTTACCCTTCTGCGGCTGAAATCATTGGGATTCCCCAAGAAATGAACACTTTTATCAACAGCCGAAATTGCGAACAATGATCCAGGAGAAGCTTTTAAAGACAACTTGACATTTGCTCCTGGAAACACCTCTTCCTCGCTAAACTTCATGGATACCTGCGAAGGAGAAACATTGGCTCAAGAATACGTGCATTGAGAACAACACAATAAATAAGCTACTATGTGACCAAAACATTAATACAAATGCTTACAAGAATATTAATCGGTTCTTGTTGGCTATCCCTTTCATTAGACCAATTTTCTTTATTTTTATGTCAGTCTGTGACAGTTTATGATAAAAACTACGTCCATTCTATGTTCATAAAAACAGACAACCGAGTCTTCAGATTTTACCTGAAGAATAACAGATAAATCTATATTTCGGTTAGCATAATCTAGACACTGAAATGGACATACAGACAGACGTGAGAAACACTACAAACAACTGCTGAAATGTAAGTGGTTTTGGTTGAACGAACGGACAATCTTACACGTGACTACACAATAGATCCAATACCACCACTTCACCAGGCCCAATACTCATTTCGTAACGAGGGTGTCATTGGACAACTAAGACCACGAACAGAGCGATTTAAGTCCAGCTATTATCCATCCAGCTTGATTGAAAGGAAAAACTTGCATCACTCAATTAAGGCCTCACCCACCCTCGTAAACTTCAAAGCAAAATTGCTAATCCTAATCCGCCCCACTGCAAAACCAGTCTTTGGTATCCACGATCCAGTTAGATTATCTTACCTAGCCCAATTAAGAATTACCTGAAGTAAACTATACCTTCAAAAATTCAAACAAAATTTCCGAGATGCAATAGATGCAATCTGCGCATCAATTGATGGTGTTGAGAATGAAGAACACTTTTTGCTGCTCTGACCATCTATTGATACCCAGAGCAGAAGCCTTCTCGATAGAACTCTGTCTTTAATGAAACCACTAGGTCTCACTAATTCCTCAAACAAATTTTTAACGCATATTTTGTTGTATGGTTGTAAAGATTTACCTGATGATACTAATAGGGAGCTATTGCAGGGAACCATTTGCTCCATAAGAGAGACAGGTCGTTTTGACTGACTTGGTACGACGCTAAGGGATTCCTAACATCGTTGGTCCACTTATTTGGTTGTTATTATTATCATTATTATTATTATTATAAATGTTTAGGGAGGGTAGCCCTTCAGCCGTAGCTGCTTTTCAAGGGGCCCTCCATCTAAATATACTACAAAATAGGAATAAAATCCTACATAACTTAATTACAACAGTTGTCATTGTTATGTATTTGTATCCCTTTCTTTTCATGAGTGTTTGGTATTGTTGCTAGGTAAGTTTCTTGTTACGTTGTGTTCACGCTAAGAGCGAATAGTGTAGCGAGGAGATTGAATTGGAGACGCAACATGAAGCAGTAGCGACTTTGAGGAAGAAATTTTATCATCTAGTTTCTTTGACAATTCGCTCCTAGCGTGAATGTCCCCCTATACGTAATGGCCACTGGGTATGATATAGCTAATGCGGCCAGTGGTGTCTTTTTCAATGTGTTGTAGAAGATGTGCAATTGCTATTGATCTTGAATTAACAAAAGTGCATAGAACAAAAAGGCTTGAGGGTCCTTTCAGGTCTATTTTCTCCCATAATTGACCAATCATCATGCGCCTAGCTTTAGCATGTGTGGTCAGAATCCTGCACGATGATTGGTTAATTAGGTAGGGAGGAAATAGACCCGACAGGGTCCTCAAACATTTGGCGGCTATGCTATCACGTAGTAGCTTTCAACTGGATACCTGATGACCTAGTGCCTTTTTCTGCTACGATCGGTATAGTCTAAATTGCATTTATTGTCTAGAATTCAATTTCGATAAATAAAAAGAACTTTCGATCATAGTATAGGCATATCCCAGCCACTAATGTAAATTCCTTATAAAAACATCACACTAACAAAGACAGCCTTGAAGAATAGACCATATAAAGTTCTTAAGGTTTTACCTTATTAGCAAATGAACCTTCTATATCAATAACTCTGCTGTCTGCCACAGTTTCACGCAGTTTGAAGTAGTAAACCAGCATATGGCATGAGGGAGACATGTCTTGAGTCACATTGAAATTAACTTGAAATGAACCAGCTGTAAAACTCTTCGGTACAGGCGATGGAGTGGCAGCATTTTTCCGTCTGTCGTACGAAATCGTTGTTGGCGATTTTGATGGAGTAGCTGTAGTTGGGTTTGTCGGGGATGTCGCAGAGTTAATTTTCTGCCTAGGACTTTCAACTGGGTCTTCGGTTGGACGTTCTATAGTAGTTGCAATTTCATCAACTTCATCATTTGATTCTCTTGACAGGGTACCGATGAATTGCGTATTTAAGCTTGCAGAGTGAGCCACAAAGCCTTTACACGTTAACTGAAAAGTTGATGTAGAGATTTGACTGTCACTTCTTACCAAAAATGAAAATACAATGAATTTGATAAAAGGAAAATGACATGTCGAAAAGAGAAGGAAACACAAATTTAGCCATACTACTGAGATTCTTCAGCGCTAAATTTGCAGCCACGTAAAAGACAAGTAGTGTAGAGACTCACCGTATAATAAACAGTGCGTGATTTTGGATATGGGTCTACTGTTGTGTATCGTACGTTAATAGTTGCTTCTTCTCCAACCTGCAATAATTCAAATCTTACTATCACACATAGCAATACTAAATGAGGATAGGTTGTTTATTTGGGTAATTGTTAAAAACAATAAGGTTCTAATGCACATCATGATAATTAACCAAACTAATCATTATTTACAATCTTGATGACTAAGATTATTATTATTATAGTTAAAATTCAAACAATAAGAAACAATAAATGAGAACAAAGCTGAAACAATCACATCAATGCTTGAGAAAAGGCAGTCTTGAATCATACATAAACATACTACCTTGAAAACTTTCTTTGGCTTATCAATTCCAAGATAACTATCTGTAGGTGAATTCCATCGTTCTACGGTGTGAAAAATCATATCTGCTCCATTCCCAACGTTATGCCTTGTACACTCTGCCTACAAAAGATATTGGCATGTAAAAACACATTATCTACAACGTGATAATAAGCACAGCCATTTCCACAATCTGACAGTAAATTTCTTGTGGTTCACAAAGTTCATTTTTGAAAACATCCCACTCAAGGACATCGTTCCCACCAGACACCCCGATTATTATTTTTGTGCATGGAATTCGATCGGGTATTAAGTAACATGAGAATCGTGTTTTTCATTTTGTTTACAGCTGAGATGAGCTGTGAAACTCATTCATAGGTATAAATTTTGAAATTTTCCACCCACCCGGTCATCCCAACCCCCTACCCCCGTTTATTAGGTGTTTGAAATTTTCAAATTCCCTACTAGTTCGACCCCCCGCCTATTTGGTATTTAAGAGTGTAATTCCAGTGCAATTCGCATCCTTTCTACGCAACACACAACGCAAAACATCTTACGCAACACACAACGCAAAACATCTTACGGTAAATATCAGCATATAGACGTTAACTGGTATTTCTGGCAAATCAATCTTGGCTCTGCCATTATTGACAATCAAATCCTTCCTCAAAATATTCCGTGACGAGTCAGCATAAAAATACACTGCCACTTTCACCTTTATGTTGCTAACACGACTGCCATCAGGTCGTGTGACAAGAAGCTGAAGACAGACAAAGCTCAATTAGCTAAGTATCTAAGAAGGCTGGAAGATGATTGCCAGAAGACTTTTAACTAGATATATGAATAAATATTGCTACATACCTAAACAGTAACGAACAAAGTGATAGAAGTAAAACAATAAGAAAAATACAAAATCGTATAAAATGTTCACAAGAATATGATAAATTTTAATATTGGTATTATTTACAGTCCTTACAGTTGGAAAACTTTTTCAATCTAATAAATACAGTAACTAATCCAAACAAGCCAGAAATAGTAAAAAGATAAAAAAAGAAACACTCTCTACTCACAGAATAAGAAAAGGAAGATGCTACACATTATAATGTAGAAGGATTTAGCAGAAAATATCATACAGGTGTCAATAAAACCTAGGGAAAATTTTCTAGTTATGAACATGCATCAAACTTGATACTAGCGATGATACAGTTTAACGACATAAAAAGATGTTTGGACTTATTCAACAATTATCTTCAGTTTCAATATGCGAATATCATATGTGCAACAAGACAAAAATAAAAGTAACCTATCACTCAGTGTGTTAAAAACATATAATATTCCATCAACCGAAAATGTGTGAAATGCTTTAAACAAGGCTTGTAGTATAGCAACAAAGGGGAATATCTGGGGCAATGAAGTACATAAACAAATATTTGAGCAAAAAGCGTAATGCGATGCTCAGTGCTAGCGCTAAAGTTAAGGTGCATCTCGCCAGAGACAAAAAGTCAATTCGCAAAATATCAAGAGCAATGATAGTTTTGTATTCTGAAATGAGGGGTATGTCCTAGCTACAATACCAAACAACTTTTACCAATACAGTGGCATAAAGAAGATTTGAATGATAAAACTGAGTCAAGGTTAACGATTCCTACCACAGCTTCAAACGGAAGTCCAAGTTTGAAGAAATCTGGAGTGCCAGCAAATGACAATTTAATGCCAAATCGATCAACAGGCTTTTCCACAGTGGTTGCGTTTAAACTCAATCCAGTAGCCCTTTCTTTTACAGATGCATCAATTGAAAATTTTATTTTCCAAACGTTAGAGTAGTTGTAGAGACCAAATGAATGTAGATCTATCTCAATTGGGACACATCCAAATATCTACAAAAAGTAGAGAGTATCATTTCATTTTAAGGAAACTTACATTGCTCTATAACTATTCCAATACATATCTTCATACAGACAACTCTTACCTAAAACAAAAAAATTACTGCACCATTCACAACTTTCTTCCAGAAAAGTAAGAATTTTAAGACACCCTCCATCCTTTGTCTGGTATTGTCTGTATCCAGAGAATCCTCCATCCTTCAGACATCCACACATATTATATCAAAACCTATTCAAACATGTATACAGTACTTAAATAAAATGGAAAGTTGGACAAATAGCAGAGCATCAAACTTAAGACAAGAATGTAAACATAATGAACAGGACTGCTTTGAGGACACTCAATTTATAAAAAAGCTAAACAAAAGCAAGTTGGAGCTAGGTAACATGCTGGATGCTCCAAGAACCAGTTTTTAATACTAGTATAGATCTTGATAAGTTCTGGGCTTCCATTCACGAGATTTACACCATTCACACCAGTCACCTTGTCTACAGTACCCGTCTTGTGCTCATACGTGCACTTCTGGCATTGCCAGCTTGCAATGCTGACAGTGAAAGATGTTTCTTTATGGTCTGAAAAACTATTTCGGAAGACAGAAGTGGCATCACTGCGGCATCTTCAATGGCGTTAAAGCTGAACGCAGAAGACAGTTTTAGTTTTAATGTACCAAAGGCCTTGCTTGGAATAAACAAATCAACAGTCAGGTAATACTATGAACAGCACGGTTCATATTGTAAAGTTTGAATCAGATGAATTTTATGACATTGCAATGAATTCAATTTTTGTGCAAGACATTACGCATGCTACTTCAAACATAATCATATTTATAAAGTTTTGAAAAGGTGTCTCACTTCGACATACTAAGTAGGTTGGACTCTCTGTAATTTGCAAGCTTCAAAAGTAAAGTTTCTTTATACCAAAGGGGCTGCTCAATAATTACGTCACGCCTAGGGGTTGGTTAATTCTCATAGAGACAAGCCTATATCTATGGTAGTTCTACACGTTTATCGTGATTCAGAGCGTGAAGCTGGGGGGTGGATGGCTCAAACATGGCAATTCCAGCGTGACGCAATTATTGAACAGCCCCAAATCATACTGTAAAAACCCCAGTATAAACCGTCCCCGCGTAAATGCTGCACCTCTACTGTACGGCAAAGAAAATCGGAAAAGATACTTTTGATACTTTTAGATTCAATCAAGGTCTGTGCCATTTGAACTGATCTCAAGAAACTGCTGATTGGAAAAGAGACGAGGCTACTAACAAAAGTGTACCTTTATTGACGACCCTGTTTACAAAACATGAAACGAATAGTTTGGAAAACGCTGCCAAGAGTGCATAGTGTTACAAACTGCTGCAGCTGTATTGACCTAATTTGTCTTAATTCAGCGAGATGTCTGGCTTCATTTTGCATACGAGACAGTGGAAACAGGCGAAAAAAAATACAAAGACTGTGTCAGGTTTTTCCAGTACCTACTATATTTGCAAATATATGCAAGTATACACTAGTTCAACTGGAAATTATTTTCTTACTTCCAAATTGCAACTTTCCCTACTTTCTTTGAGGTTGCCTAACAAACTTTCTTAGGATATGATCCTATCCAATATGGGATAATTGAGAAACTTACTTACTTGTTGCGACTATACTTACTTTTTTCAAGAATGCCTGGCAAACTTTCTTGGGTTTGTTCCATCTTCTTCTCCAATATCCAGGGATTACCGCACACACTCTTGCTGTCATAAAACCATTTACATCCTTGCCATATGAATATCTTTCGAACAAAAAGGAGACATGAGTAATAAGTGGTTATGACAAAAGCTGCTGTGTTCTTGCTAAAGACAACAACGACATTTTTGCTACTGAAAATGAATATAAAGAGTAGAACAATTAGCAGCAGAAAATGAAGAGAAGTGATAGTTTAAAGGATATGAGGAGGTAAGCATTCCCTGACACGTGCAGTCAAATGTTGAAAGGCTGTTGGTTAAAAGGTAGGCAGTTTTGAAAACTAGTGGGTTTTTGACAGCTCAGATGTCATATGCTATGAAATATATGCATGCTATCAGGTCTTGTCTTGAGTGAAACAAAGCAGCTCTAGAAACGAGCTACTTCAACAATTTAGGGGGTCTCTTTCATACCCCTTCTAAGAATGCAATTAGAATGCACACAAGAGGCTTGTCGCAAGCAATTTAAGCGGTGATTCCAGTGAAAGAATATTTCCTATTTTGCAAGGATGTAAAAAGATTGTAATATTATAAGGTGTGATTGGTCTGTCTTGAATGCCTATCCACACAGCTGTGTGAAAAGAAGAGTTCTGATTACCCGTTCTGAGCACGATAGACATGTAATCAAAGGATGAGTTTAATGATGACCTGAACTGAGGCTCTCTAGTCATAACAAAGAGGCTATTTTAGGGAAATCCTTTGTGATAACATAAAAAAATTCTCTTTAAGATACAACTTCAAGAGTTTGGATACTCAGGATCCTTGCATAATTTCAGACATGCTATAGGCACTCACACTCGATAGAGTACGTTTCCTTTCCAGGCAATGTCCGATGTTATGAACATTGCTAAATCAATATGAAAATAAAGTATACGCTCGATAAATGGAACCTCCATGGGACCGAAAAAAGTTCCACTTATCGAATGTTCCACTTATCCGATACGCTAGATACGCGAGACTTCTATGGGACCGAAAAAGTTCCACATGTCGAAACATCAAGTCCTGAAATTGAATCGTCTTTCCATCGACACACCCATCCATCAGAAGCCTGAAAGTCGTAGAGTTCTAATGACTTTGCAAACTCTAGAGCTTTTTCGTTAAATTTACTACAGCTGATAGGAATATTGCTGTATCTTACAGATTTTAGCCATTTATAAACGATTAATGAATTTTATAAAGTCGGTTATGCACGAGTAATGCAGTCGGTTTCCTCTTTTTAGAAGCACTTCTTCCTTCAACTGCTTCAAATATTTTAGCTTTCCTTTCTAACCAGTGCAAAACTGTGTGTACAGCAACACCATATTTCCTTGCTGTAGCTATACAGCTTTGGCCTACATCAATTTCTTTTAAAGCCTTGTATTCGTTTACCAAAAGCCAAGCAAGCAAGCCGTCGTTTAGAAGACTGCACAGCTGCCATTTTTGAAATTTGACAACTGCTATAGGCCACGTCTACACTAGCACGGATAGCCACTGTTTCGGCTATTTGACCTCCCATTGATGTTGATTAGTCTCTTCAATATTTAAGCAGTTTCGGTGCAAACAAGTGGCTTTATAATAGAAAGTAACATGCATCGTTTCCGAAGTGTACTTGTTTGGATCGCTTCCAGCCGCTTCCACTAGACGTAAATGGGAACGGATCCAAATGAGTACACTTTGGAAAGCGATAAATTGTTCCTCCGAACGATACGACGATGATGTCCTTTACATAAATTGTTCCTCCGAACGATACGACGATGATGTCCAATAAAAACAGTTGTCTGTGCTCCAAAGTTATTGCTGAACCTTTTCACGTCTCTCATAAAACTCAACTAACAGTGAAATTGTTTTTCACAAAGTTCAAACTTTTCTTTTGTGTACAGCCCCGTGGGACTTCGTGGGAAGAACCACTCGCCCATACCTCGTGCGATATTTAACGCGATATATAAAGCGATCCCAAATGGGCCCAGATGGCAGATCCAGATGTGTACGGATCCAGCAGGTCTAGTGCAAATGCTAAGCCTATCTGTGCTAGAATTGGTACTAATCCATTTGGATCCGTTCTAGTGAAAATAGGGACAACACTCGAACAAGGAAGGTTTTGACTAAAATAATTCGAACGTTCCTAAGATGGTTTTTTCGTGAAGTTCGACTTATGTGAATAAATATTGTTTATTGAATCAACAAAGTGGTCCCACTTATTGAAAGTTCCACGAATTGAGTGTTCCACTTATCAGATGAAAACAAGCGGGAGTTGTTGAAGCAAATCCAAGGGACCAGAAAAATTGGTTCCACTTAATGGGAGTATCATTATACAGGGATTCCACTTATCGAGCGTATACTGTAGTGATAACAAAAATACAGAGTTTAAAGACTTAAACATACTTGGCACAAACATCTGCAAAAACTTTTGACTGTCCAAGAGCAATATATGATGGTGGCTTAATTGTCACTTGGAACTTGGGTAGGACTGAAAATCAAGAGAAAGTAAAAAAATCAAAATTAGCAATGACACATAAATTCCAACTCTTTGCAAGGAGAAAAAAGTTGCTCAAAAAGTTGTTAAAAAACCATCATATCAATATAACGAACTGTGGTGCTAGAAGAACAAAACAATATACAAACAAAGTAAAATCTCATATGAGAATCTATTGTAAATTCAAGTTTTACACCCAATGTTTAAAATATCAGCAGACTTACCATATTTCTCAACTTTTACTTCAATTGCTTCTGATAGTCTCTGTAAATACAAATAAATACAAAATTTAGCAGTGTAAAACATTACAATACTTGGCATATTTCTTGTTTGTCTTTCAACATTAGTAAATTATTGGTGGTAAAGCTACTCATTATTCCAGCAATGCTACTGTGACCCAATCTATAGCAAATGGAGCATAAGGGTTTTGAGGGATGTGGGGGCATCAAATTCCCCTCAGGGGTGGATATATGGGGTTGCACTGGTTGCACTGGTTGCACTGGTTGCACTGGTTGCACTGGTTGCACTGGTTGCACGGAAGACCGTCAGATTTTCCAAACGAAGTAATCAATGGTCAATGTCTAAAATCTAAAAAGTGAAGTAGAGTGCTGTGTCTTCTAGTATGCTAAAATACATGTTTGCTTTTCAAACGAGTATTGAATAATCTCTACTAGAGTAGGTTCATTCACCTAAAAAATGTATTTAGTCTCCAACAATGTGACACAAAGTAATGAGCACTGATTACAATGATACAAGATAGTAATCCAATTAATATAATGAAAATCACTACAGCACGAAAAAGCGGCACCATGTTTTAGGCATACTATTTGCATGTTCTAGGCAATACTCTGACGAGTGTCGGACGAAAAGAGCTTTTCATTATGCCTAACACATGGTGCCGCTTTTTCGTGCTGTAGTGAAGTTCTGTAGTACCAACAAACTTTTGACATAATGAAAATCCTCTGTCAAGAGACAGTTCTCATTTTACTCACACCCATATGGGCTTGTACTTTCCATTTTCCAAGAATTGGCTTAATTGAGAACTTGAGCTTCAAATTTGCCACTCCTATAAATTCATAAACAACACTCAGCAACTTAATAGCAGAGATTATAAACTGATACAAGAAAGTAACTCTATAGCAGTAAAATTCACATTTAAGATCACATTTATATAGTACAGCAATCTGTAACTCAGTTCATACTTTAGTGTATGAAGAGTTTCCTACAGAAATGCAGATCAATATTCAAAATGACCAAAACTCACCATTATGCAATTCTACATTTTTCCATTGCCTTACAAGGGTCTTCTGTGGGTTCTAGAGGAAAGAAATTCATGAAAATCTAACTTACAGAACACACCCACACTAGCATGCATCACTCTAAACAATGCTCACATTACTACGTTCACATTACTCCGTTCTTCCGTTTCAGTTTTCATTTTGATCCATTTTGCTCCCAAAAACCGAGCTATTTGTCCTCTCTGTTCACACTACTTCTTTTTCAGACAGAACTGGATATGTATCGATTGGTGTTCACATTTGTCCTCAAAAAAGCATCTGGTTGACGGCCTCCTTTTTATTGGCTCTATTGATAGCGCTTTCAAATTGTTCAACTTTTGGTGTTCACACTGCAGAGTTGTGTTTTTGTTTAGCTCCGCTTTTATCATCGTTTTCATATAGCTCCGTTTTTGGGATGGAGTAACGTGAACGCAAAGCCAAAAACGCAATAGTGTGAACGGAGCTTCAGTTAATGGCTGGGTTTTATTTAAGCTGAAATCATTGAGTAGGAAACAAATGAATAAGAGCGACAGCAGAACAATAATACAAAGTGAATTGCTACGGAGTATTCATGCAGTCTATACTTAAAACTCTCACCATTACTGAGATTCGTGAGATCTAGAAGAAAAGATAAAATATAAATTGAATATTTACACCAATAATGTATAAAACTTTGGACTACAATAGAGAAACACATACTACAATTAGATCAAGGGATCCACTTGTCAATACTTTCTCTATCACCTAAGAAATCATCTCTACAAAGGCTTTGCAATGAGCTTGAAAATTGATTCTTTAGGTCCTGCATATAACAAAAGAATATGCACCTGCTTAATCTATAACACTATTTGTATAATATACCACTCAACATTTCCATCCACAATTACTGCAACTAATAGGCAACTGTGCTCAAAAGACATGAAACTTAAGTTGTAGCTCTAAAACGTTGAATTCCAAAATATGGACAAAAGCTATACCGAAGACTTCCTCAGAAATATGATCGATTGAGCGCGAGCACCTAAAGCGCACCTAAAATTAAGCATAGAGCGCAATATATCGAACATCAAAATTCTTGACGTCGTAGGTAGGCATTCTTAGAAGGAGTGTGAAACAGAGTCCGTAAATTTTTCAAAGAGCTCATAGTTAGAGCACCTTAGTTCTGCTCAGGGCAAGGCCTGCTATAACACTACCTCCCTACCAAAGCAATATCATTGGGATCTGGAGAATCTTGCCCTTCTTCTGCTGTGTATGTGTAATCTTCTATGATATAATCCCAAATGTAACTGATTTCTGCCTACAATGCTGTCAGTTATGAATACTTCTTACGAACCCTTCCAGCTACTGCTTTAAGATTACTGTCCACAACAACAATCCTCATTCTCACTACAAAGTAAAGATCCAGAGCTAATCATTCAAGGTATAGACCTAAGATAGGTTTGACACAACTATAGTTACTATCAGTACAAGTTGCATACATTTATAGCAGCAAAGTTTTTTCTGCACATACCTTTAATCCAATCAACAACAAACATAGGCCTTAAAACCTAGATTAAACAGGGCCTGGAATCAATTTTCATCTAAATCCCAGCACTATATCTGCGCCGTGTGATTATATGGTAGCTCCGCAAACCAGTGGATTTTGAAATCAAGCACACTATGTGTTATTCTTTAACATGAAAATAAAATAAACCATTATGGTCCACTTAATCACTTTCAATGTGGATGTATTGAGCAGTCAAAGTAGCATAAACGCAAAACTCTGATATCAAATACACTTACTTGCTTCACCTGGCTTGTACATTGGACGATCTGTCTGAATGAACATGACTCTCTCTGTCCCTTCTATCCACAGCAATTTTGTAGCATTCTCAAACTTCCACAGAATATCATTACCAGTTCCATTTACATTACGTGATACCTCTCCCTGTCCTTCAATTTTGATGATTCCAGTTGAAGGTGCATCACGAGGAACCTAATCATGAAATATGATATAAATATACTTACAAAATACATTGAAGTAAATATTGCTCTTCCTACTTAACTAAGAGTGCTAAGCAAAGTGGTGGAGCATTATAAATATATTTAGTTTTACCATTATCATACACAGCATTTCCTATACAAACACTGCTGCTATTTCCTCATCTAATATATATATATATATATATATATATATATATATATATATATATATATATATATATATATATATATATATATATATATATATATATATATATATATATATATATATATATATATATATATATATATATATATATATATATATATATAGCTCTCACCAGTGGTACATTGTTTAGTTTAATATGAAATTGAGTGGATGACGAACATTTTCCAGCTTAACTTAACGATGGAAGAAACCCCTTCATTGTGATAACTTTGCTATGTAAATTTTAAAAATTAGGCCATAGGCCGCCAAAAGCTCCCATTTTACCAGGTGTTGCAATTCCTTTGTCCCCTTAGTGTATATATATATATATGCATGTATGCATGTATGTGTAAATATATATATATATATATATATATATATATATATATATATATATATATATATATATATATATATATATGTATATATATATATAAATAAATATAAACTAATTGGGGTAGTCAGTCAGTATTGAACATCATAGAAGTATTTTACAGTTCACATTTTACTTCTATTGTCAAGGAATTACTTTTGCTGGCTTTCAGCCACAAAGTTTCTGTACGTGATTAGTGGTGGATGAATACTGTGATCTACTAAGCTACAATGTAAACATACTATCATACACTATTCAAAATAATAAACCCATTTATACCTAAATATCGCAATCAGATATACTTTCTGAACAGTTTTATTATTAGTGGCACAAAAAAGAATCAACCTACCTTTAAAACAATGGCTGTCAAAACACCTAAGAGAGATCAATGTTATCAACATAATTATCACTTGCCTTAAGAATGTCCGAGATCAAATAGATAACTCCTTTTCTATCTTCATAATAGTCAATTATATAGATCATCTTACTCAATAAATTAATACTCATTTTGCAATCAGAGCTCATAGACATTGTGGCAATTATATGGCAAAATCTATATGCACTATGCACAGGAAACTGAGAAAATCTGACAAAAAACAAGGAAGGCAAATAACACTTCTAAACATCAGGCGCGTAACTAGCAATTTTTGCACACCACAAAAACACCAGAAATTCGTCAAATTTCTCCCCTCTGAACTGGCCCAGAAAAGCATCTGCCAGGCTAAAATTTTGCCGATCAGTATAGTGCTCAATGGTGGGTCCACGAATAATCTTCAATGAAAAGCAAACTTGAGACAAAAAAGCTCATGACAATGTTCAGGTTGAAGTCCTCCATAGTCCAAACGTGGCATGCCTGATGGACGAGAAACAAAGCAACTTTGCCTAAACATTATTGTGCAGGGCGGGCAGGTCTTCCAATAATTTCTGAGATTGTATTTCGAGATACATCGAGCAGCTGCTATATCTCATAACGTGATACAATGCCCCCCCCCCCCCAATCTGTGTCAGCTCCCTACGAACCTGTACACTATCAATGGCTATTCTCCACGAGGAAAAGCTAACAAAAGAGACGAAGAAATTAGGCTCCAAGCTCTCGCCGCTTAGGCTTCCATGGAGTAAAAGACATGCTAGATTTTATTTCCTCTGTTAGAATCTTACTTTCATACGAGAGATAGGTAAGGTCACAGTCTCTGGTTGTTTCCTCTGAGGGGCGCTTTCAACTTCCCCAAAGCAGAAATATTAACTGATCGCTATCTGCTTGCAAGTGAACCTAATCCGATGAATGCGAAGATAATGGAAAAAATGCTAGAATACACCTTTTATGTAAATGCACTGAGTCAAACTTCAGAGCTCTGGGAGGATTGACTACTTGGTACCCCTTGGCTAAGTGCCGGACTTAAAAAATAGAAGAATTTTCAATATTTTGCTACTTTCTAGTCTAAGGATGATTATAGTTAGATCTTTTCAGCAAAAGTGCAAGAAATAGTTCCAAACTTTTCCAAGAAAAAGGGCACTTGTATGCTTTTGAAAAAAAGGGCAGGGGTCTGGATCCCTCCGTAGTTACGCACCTTAACACTATTTCCTATCAAAAACATAAAATCTGCCATACCACACCAAATGAGGCCTGCCTACCTGGTTGCACTATTGCATATCCAGATGAACTTGCCTTATCATTCTCCGATGGATGTCTAAGAGTGACTGTAATGTTTACATCAAAAGTGACATTGTGGGTTATAACCAAAACTTTTGCATCTATTCCAGCTCGTAGCACCCGTGGAGCATATGCAAGGTAAAACCTAAGAAAAATCTCATATTCTAACTATCTACAACATATATTACCTCAAATCAGCATAAAATAAATTAAATATCTTGCTGAGAGTGCAAATAATGCATGAATCCTGGATGATGTATACAAGTAATATATTCAGGGTATCTGAAAGAGGTGGATGCATCTAAATCAAATAATTATAAATATAAATAAATGATTATATACCCTGTATGTATATGTGTGTGTGTGTGTGTGTGTGTGTGTGTGTGTGTGTGTGTGTGTGTGTGTGTGTGTTTGTGAGTGTGAGTATGTTTGTGGATAGGAGTGAATGTCCATGGGTGTATGTGTGTGTGTGTGTGTGTGTGTGTGTGTGTGTGTGTGTGTGTGTGTGTGTGTGTGTGTGTGTGTGTGTGTGTGTGTGTGTGTGTGTGTGTGTGGGTGTGTTTAGCATATGCATTACTAACAAAACAGAAAAGAATGGCTCCATACCATCCACATTGGGGTAGATGTTTTGGTCCATTATTACATTTATCACTCTTCCACTCTATTTTCTCCCCGTCTGCAAGAATGCTGTAAGAAGAAAATCTGCCTGGTTAAACAATACACCAAGAGGGCAACAATGCTTAATCGCATGTCAATATAATCTCTCCATAGATTGTGCAGATATTAAACAAAAACTCAGATAACAATGTAGTAATCTGTGACTGATAGTAATCTTAGATCAGCATATCCAAAATTACCAAAAAAGCCTGCTAATAGGCCAAATTCTAATTTTGCATTCAATAGTGTAGCCTATGTGTGGAGTTCATTATTCTATAAGGAAAAATTGAGCACTTGTTCATAAACAGGCATTTCCTTCTATTATCAACGTTTGAAACATAAACAATGGCTCATGTGTCAGCATTTGACTTATTTTGCAACAAAAATTCTACGTTTCTAGGCAGGTTTATCAATGAAGAATTTTGGTACAATTCTTGTTTGTAAGCTGGTCTTTCTTTCCATAAAGTTTCCAATGAAGTGGTTTTGTAAGATCAGTTCAGATGTTACACAATTCGATTAAATTGAAAAACCTCGATATTGCTTTATTTTGGATGCCATAAAGAAGGGGCACGGCCAATACAAAGGGGAGGCAAAGACATATGTCTTTATGGCAATTCTGATAAAAGTTGAGCTCAAATCAAAAATTCAACTCCATAGGAAAACATTGCTTCAAAACTGTGATATGAACAGGCATGGTCAGGGTGAGCGAAGTTGGAGGATAACAACGCAAGGGGGATGTGAACATTTTTGGGGCAACCCCCATTACTTTAGTTTTGAGTACATCCCCAAACTTTATACTCTCCACTTGCTTGAAGACACCTTAATAATATTGTGAAAGTCATTCTATAAAAATCAGTACTAAGTAGTAATCATTTGAAGAAACATCCTTCAATTCTAGCTAGAGCATTCAGATGACGATTTCTCACCAAAAGTGGTGACTGGATTCCTCTAACATAGAACCTCCCAGTGGTCATAACGCTGGCTGTATGAAATCTTAGATCTGCAATTTGCCTGAACAAGAAGTCTAAGGCAAAGAGTGCTCGAAATATCCCAGAGACAAATACCTGAGGTACTTCATATCTAACAATATTTCTAGATATCACGTTATCTAGTCGTAAAGGGTTTTATTATCTGGCAGGCAAAGAATTTAATCACTTGCCACTAAGTCCAGAAAGATGCAATCAAGGCTTCTTTCTAAAAGATTTTTAGAAAACTATTTTACGATTTGAAGCTATTTTATGTATAGCTTTCGTAATTACTTCTAGATCTTCTATCATTAATTTTTATATGTCTAGATATCAGGACCCAATTGATAACAGTAAGCATTGTACTAATAGGTTTTATCCTGGCAAAACATTTGTTTATATTATTATTATTACAGTGTTACCAGCAATGTCGCCATCATTCAATCTGGGTCAAAAACGTGTCCGTTCATCCACTTGCACAAACTGTCCAAGAGCGTTATACACTGTCTGTCCTGCTACTTTTACAGTCAACGAACCCCGTAATACATAAGTTCTCGATGCCATCTTTCCTCATTATATGACCCAAGAATTTCAGTTGTCTTTTTCTTGTGTTCCTAATCACATTTCTGCTTCCCTCAACTTTCCTCAGCACCTCTACATTGGACATGTGTTCAGAGTAAGAAATCCTCATCATTCTTCTATAAAACCACATTTCAGTTGCCTCTTTCACTTTGTCATTACTGAGCGTAGTGTCCATGCTTCACATCCACGTTAGAGTTAGTAGTACATAGTAATCAAGTACTCCCTTCCTTAATTCTAATCTTATTTTCCTTTTATTCAAGACGAGATCTAGTTTCACGAAAATGCTCTTTGCCATTGTTGTTCTTCTCTTGATTTTCTCATCACATATCCCATTCTGTGTTATGAAACTTCCTAGGTAGTTAGATTTCTGTGCTTGTCTCAAAACGATGTTTCACGTCTTAATTCACTCCCGTTGCATTTTCGTTTGTTGGCTACCATATATACAGTCCTTTTTTGATTTAGGGCAATAACCAATGTTCTCACTTTCCAGAATTACTCTATCTAGTAATGCCTGTAGCTTTTCTTCTGAATCTGCTATGTAGTGCATCATATGCATACCTTAAATTTGCGACATTATGACCACTAATTATAAAACCGTTTAGATCTTCGATGTCTCGTAAAACTGTTTTGCTAAATAAGTTGAAAGGTTTGCGGATAATATGAACCCCTGACATACTCCTCTCTCAATATCTGTATATCCACTCATAGGACTTCCAATTCTAATGCATGTTTGCTGTTCCTAGTATAGGTTTCTAATCAGCTGAACATCTTTCCCATACGTGTCTAATCTTTGAAGCAATTCTATAATCTTGCCATGTTTTACTCGATCATAAGCTTTCGTACAACGTAAGAAGCAAATATACAAATCCTTCTGCCTTTATATTGCTTTTTCACTTGAATTCTGGTAATGAAAATTGCATTTCTTGTGCCCTGCATCTGCTACAAAACCACACTGTTCTTTCGAAATTTCTAGCCCTTACTACGCTTCTTATTCCTACCATGATAACCATAAGTATAGGATTTGTAATATGACTCATGAAGCTAATTGTCCTATGAAGTTCACATTCAATTGCACCTGGTCTTTCAGGAATCATTATGAAAATAAATCTGGATAAATTGTCAGGAATTTTACCACTGTCATACATATGGTGGGCTAATTCTGTGATTATTTCGACGCCAGAATCATCTAATGCTTTCATCATTTCAGTTGCTGTCCCATCGGGTCCAGGTGTTTTGTTGTTTTTCATTTTCTTCATTGCAGTTCGTACCTCAAATGGAAGAATCGTTGTCCCGTCTATGGCTGTATTTATCTCGGGTTTACCTCCTCGGTTGTCATGAGACAGTTCCTCAATGTATTCAGGCCATCTTTCTAACATCTTACCTTTATCCACTATGATACTGTTGTCTGTTCCTTTTATACAGCCACCTCCTAAGTGACCGAACAAGTCGTTCCCGCTCTGGCTCTGTAAGTAGAATAAAACCACGTATAAAGGAGCCTCCCTTCTATGAACCTGGGCTAAAAAGGATATTATAGAAGATTTATCAGTATGCTTTGAACAATAATCTTCTTCTCTTGAAAGAAAACGCCCAATTTTCCTCATGAACCATTTGATGTCAGATTTTTTGTATCTTGTGTATAGGAATCTGAAAACCTTTAGGGTACATGTTCTTAAGTGTCGTGGTTCTTCTATGCGGGTTTTACAGTATCAAGTCTCTGTTTATCACACACAAAACCGGTGCCAATATAATCTGTGTGAAATGTACATGGTTAGGCAGAATCGGTCCGTTGTCGTACCTCCCAAACAAGAATCGCATTTGCATCTCTGAAGTAGAAATGTAGGCGAAAGAAGCTTCAAGCCAAAAATGGTCGTAACTTCTGGTGAAAGAAGCTTTCAAGAAACGAGAGAAAGGGCACTTTTCATACTTTGGTATATCTTTCAAAATGTGCTTCCTATGCAACATCCTCCAAATCCACAAATTTGCTACTCTTGTCTTTAAAAATTTTGTCGGATTTATCATAAAGAACAGGGTACTTGTACTGTGTTAAAATGCTTTCCCCATGACTAGGTACAGCGTTCACAATACAGAATTTATGAAGCAAGAGTGAAGTAAGAGTGAAGCAAGGGTGAAGCAGACGCAGCGAAAGAGCAAGAGTATCAAACATTTTTTATATTCTTGCTTCAACGCATGATTCATGCTTCATGCCTTCTTCACTTACTTCATCCGTGTTCACACTGAACTTGCTTCATGCTTCATGCTTGCTTCACTTACCTCATCCGTGTTCACACTGAGCTTGCTTCTGCTTCATGCTTGCTTCACTTACTTCATCCGTGTTCACACTGAGCTTGCTTCATGCTTCATGCTTGCTTCACTTACTTCATCCGTGTTCACACTGAGCTTGCTTCATGCTTCATGCTTGCTTCACTTACTTCATCCGTGTTCACACTGAGCTTGCTTCATGCTTCATGCTTGCTTCACTTACTTCATCCGTGTTCACACTGAGCTTGCTTCATGCTTCATGCTTGCTTCACTTACTTCATCCGTGTTCACACTGAGCTTGCTTCTGCTTCACCGCTTGCTTCTGCTTCTGTGCCTACTTCACAAGTGTGAACCAGGCTTAGGTCGAGAGGAACGAAAATGACACCCAGCCATTGCTCCTCGTTACAAAGTCGTCTTTCATGGCGCGCTGTTTGTCATTCTCACGTGGTCTATGCCCTGGCCATTTCGTTCTCATTGCAGGAAGTATTAAGTTTGCCAACAGGGCAGGTTTGCTATAGGGCATTTGCCAACATAGGCCTAATGCTCTTCTCACCATTGTCTGGCAAAATAACAGAATTTCCCTAGTTGCTCGACCGTACTCAAAGAATTTTTCTATGAGAGATTGGTATTCTTTTAGGGATATTCTAGCATCGTTCAAATAGATAGCGTAATTTTGTCACTGTGAACCTGACATGTGTGTTTCTTTCTACCAATGTGTGTGCAGGGCGTAATCACAAAGTGTTCCCCATCACTGTGGCCCTTTTTGAGAAAACTCCCCACTAGTGAAAGTTCTTTAAAAGATGCTCTTTTTGCCTATGTAGATTCAAGTGCAGTTAGAGACCTTGTACAAATTTCTTCCTGTATGCATTTTACAGCAGTGAAATGCAACGCGCACTTCAATGAAATTAGTGTCTGCTACAATGCCTGCCAAAAGTAGTTGTATGGATTTCCGACTCCTGCCGCTTCTCCGTGAGACCAATTAAAATACAAACCCTCTTCCCCCCTCAAATAATGTTGATTCGATAGCGCGAAGACCAGTAGCTTTATAAACAGGCATCACTTTTGGCCTTTGAGTAGTTCATAGTTGCTTCATACAACATTGTCTGACGGGGGAGGGGATGCTATCTCTTCTACAGCGTAAATCATAGAAAGTGTTCCAAGACTTCTGGCAGGCATTGTAGCAGATCTAAAGAATTTCATGGCATTCATAACTACCTTGGCCTTTGTCTTACTAAGCGCATTGTGTCTATGCGGCGACGGATGTGTTACGAGAACGATAACATTCCTCAGCGTGGCAGAGGCACTTAACAGTTCAGTTTAAACAGACAGGCAAAACGGTATCATTTTATACCATTTTCATTTGGCACCGGTAAAATTTAAACACAGCCTAAACTCAGGGGCGGATCTAGTCTGAAATCTGACCGTTGCATAAAATTGGGCGTGGTCAATCATTCGCAAAGTTCAGCCACACCTATTATACAAATAAACATACAAACATGCATGCATACACACACACACACACACACACACACACACACACACACACACACACACACACACACACACACACATACATATATATATATATATATATATATATATATATATATATATATATATATATATATATATATATATATATATATATATATATAATATATAATATTATATGTATATATCATATATTATATTAATATTAGAGGCTACTTATGTTGAGCACTTTTGATCAGCTATATGATCTAATCTAAGCAAGATATATATCTGTATATAAATATATATATATATATATATATATATATATATATATATATATATATATATATATATATATATATATATATATATGTATGTATTTGAGTGTGTGTGTTTGTGTGTTTGTGTGTGTGTGTTTGTGTGTGTGTGTGTGTGTGTGTGTGTGTTTGTGTGTGTTTGTGTGTGTATTTATATATACATAAATATACAGATATATATATATCTATCTATTTATATACTTATTTGAAAGGATATCAGAACAAACTGAGATACTAAGATTGTCACTATTTTTCCAAATATTCTCAGATGTATGACATGGCAGGAAAATAGCAGCAACAGCCCCTTTTAATGTAAATACTATTAGTCTCATTGTATGATAAATCTAACATTGCAGTATTGATAAGTACAGGTTTAAAATAACCTTGATCAGAGCAATATTCATCAGCATGACTCAGGGAAACATAGTGATTGCTCTTGCAAAGAATGATAAGTTTTGAAGGTAATAGCAAATGTATTTTGCAAGCTTTTATTACCATCAGCTCTGTGTTGCTGCTCAATAACTGGATGTTTAAATTAAAAAGATGAATTGTAGACTGATGCTTGTATGACATCTTAACAAAGTGAGCAATTGTTCACTGCCAACCATTGCAACAGATTTGCATTATAAGCAATAAAGCAATAAACATCTGTCATAGTTCTATAGATAAGAAGCTAATAGGTACTGATGAATAGCAGCATACTACAAAGATACAAGACCCAATTTAACACTATACACAGATTTTAACATATTAATGCTGCAACCTGAGTTGCAATGAGACACTACTTCTAAATTATTTGTGAATAGATAAGCCCAGAAATGCAACCTTCCAAAAATTGAATTGGAAAACATAGCACTATTTAAGTTAGAACAAAGAAATTTACACATACTTTTGCATTGTGGGTATACTTGAGGTTGATATAAACAATAGCACTGGCAGTTGAGATAGCAGTAAACTAATTTTTCAAAATCAAATAAATGTATAAAAGACACCACTAGAGCATTTCACTGTAGGATCAAGCTACACCTCAAGTGAATCACAAGAGTCAAATACATTGCAAAGCCAAAGCTATATACTCTATGTAATTTAGTAGATCCTTCTTACTACTTGAATCCATAGTGAAAATGCTATCAAAGGAAGTAGCTTTTTGCACTGGGTGTATAACTGAACATACCATAACGCTAAGAAAGCCATATCAGATACTATACTCAAATGCAGACATCCAGCAATACTGTTTGATGACATAGTTACTCCCAAAATTCCTGATGTATTTTGTTTATACTCATTAAGGTATGGCTTAGATTCAAGCTCAATTGGATAAAACTAGGGTGAAGTAATAATTGCTGGCAATACCAAAGACATAGGGAAAATTGCTAATGAAAGCCTTTCGACATCAAACCATAGAGCGATTAACAGTTTTGTTCAGCCTAGCTGACATTAGTAAGGATGAACATATTAAATAAAATAGAATCTTGACACGTACTTGAAAGGCTTGTGATTTTCTGATCTTAACATGTTTAACACTCTTGGAACTGCAGCATTAAGAAACGACACTCTACTAGATCGGGCCAGCTGATTGTCAAAATTAAGCCAATCATCTTGTATAATAGGAAACAACTTATATTCAAAATTCTTGACTTCTGTTGGCTTGCAACCGTTGCATAGTGCTTCACAAATTTCTGTTAATAGATCGGAGTTACAGCGAGCAGCCATATTGCAAGATTGTGAAACCATGCTGCAGTGAGCCTCGTTTTAAAATTTATTCCGGTCAGTCAATGATATATAAGCGCCGAAGGCGCTAGATGCGCATGTTCATTGTTCGGCACTGAGGCAAAATCACTGAAGCGGTAAGAGGTCAGAATGCGAAAGCCCTGCTGTGGCTGAGTATGGGAGATAACATGCAACGTTCTTGCTTCACATCATATCTATGAAAGTAAGTTGTCAATCTCTGAAGAATCATACAAATGGATGTATATACAGCCGATATACACACCTAGCGCACAAAGACTTCTATATTCAAGTATAGATCTAGATATTTGCATTACATTTTGTCGCCTGGGCCATCTCCTTGGTATATCTAAAGTGACCTATACAGGCACCAAGCAAAGTTTGCTATTTAGAGATACAAGTTGCAAGTAAAATTTAATTCAACGAGTTTTGTTCAGTTCAGTTTTATTTTATTACATTGTTGTGAAGTATGACATTGTTGTGATCTGTATAAAAATTTCCTCTCTATACTTCTAGGAATTTCCGATCTCACAAGTTATTCAGGCCTGCCGAGAGCATGTATTGGGCCCCGGGGCACACAGATGCATACATGCTTCTTCCAAGGGGGAGCTGAAAATTACATTTTCCATGGGACCCCCTCTCAGAAATTACTGCCTAAATGCAACTTGATATTGT
Source organism: Mastigias papua (assembly GCA_964019165.1). Taxonomy (NCBI): domain Eukaryota; kingdom Metazoa; phylum Cnidaria; class Scyphozoa; order Rhizostomeae; family Mastigiidae; genus Mastigias; species Mastigias papua. The sequence goes on along the minus strand of OZ025282.1, from coordinate 6,553,611 downwards.
TATTTGCTATAAAAATAAATAAGGAATGCATATCACACAGAATCTCTTGAGATTAGTTTCGTGCGTGAAGCCAAGAATATAAAAGTTGTTTTAAAAATTGACAGCGTTCTAACTTATTTCCCAGAGTAGCTCAACTCTCCATCAAAATTTCGTCAGAAGGAGCTTAGATTTTGTAGCCCCCTTAAATTTTGTATCTTTAGGGGAACAAATAAAAAAAATGAGAGGCTGTGATGGCTTCACTATAAAATATCAAAGTTACTACAGAATTATTTCACAGCCTTGGGACCCCTCTTAGGTATGTTCAGGTAATGTGCCCCACCTGCCCCCTCTCGCCGGGCCTGGTTCGTGTGAGATGACCGCAGAATAATCCCTGCCTCAATAACTCCTGAACTTTGAAAGGTAAAGAAGAAATCCTTCCGCAAATCGCAATCATATTCATACTCTCTCACTTAGTTTTTGTGTGCAACTTGTAACTTCATAGTGCTAATAGTATACAGAAAACTTTGCTAGGTAATTGTATAGCTCATTTAAAGTATTTTTTCTGCCTAGCAATCCATGAATGGAGCTGCATTCATTTGATATTGCATGTATAATATGACAAAGAGGATGGCCTAACCCAAAACATTAATGGAAATAGCCTGATTCAAGCAGGAAAATTCCGGCTTTTTGTAATAGATGTGTCTGCTGGTTGGTATGCTATTCCATTTGCATGATTTTTCAGGGGTTGGAGTCTTCTCTTCGCATATATAGTGTAAAACGAGAGCGCTTCGTGCTATTTCCCATACTGAGCCTGCATGAAACTTGAGTATGTTGACCTCTTTACTCATCCGTGACTTGCCTCACTTAGACAATAGGCAATTATCTAAAGATGCACATCTAGCGCCTTCGGCGCTTCTATATCATTGCGGTCAGTCCATGGTTTCTTAATTCATGATATTTTACTGTTCAAAATACCACCGTGGCTCGCGCCAGAACCTTAGCTACTTCATTTGAGCTTATGATTGGTGGAGGAGCAAAATTTGAAATTGTACTGTTGCTCACCGTGGCTCGCGCCAAAACTTGGATGTAAATGCGAAGTTCTGATTGGTAGAGAGCTAGAATTTGAACTTAATATGCTGCTCACCGTGGCTCCCGCCACAGAAAAGCCCGACAAAACATGGACTACTGTGGCTCCCGCCAGTTTTTGAAATATGAATTTCTTGTTAATTCACTGGTTGTTCCACCCTACAATACTGCATCTGATTGGCTTAAAGTTGAAAACTAATCCATTCCGTTAAACGTTCCATGATAAGCTTGGGTACGAAGAGGAAGGGAACTAATGACTCCAAAAGCATTCATATCCTTACTTTCATTTCAAATTTAGGTACTGAAAGTAGATCTAATAAATATGGTACTGGAAATCTGACTGTCGCTTAAGCGACGCTCGCAACCACCTAGATCCCCCCATGGCCTAAACCTTTGGCTTGGATCACCTCCGGTGATTGATCATTGAGCTCAACTTCACTTTCACAATACTAGTGTCAAACGTGGCTTTTTCTCCAGTTACTCCCGTAGCTCAATCTTTGATGTCTCTTCTACATCAGGCACGAGCGGCACAGAATACACAAAGCTTTAGTTGTATGATTATATTTGAACAACTTAAACTATTTACAAGATAACGAATCTCCTGTGAGACCCGGAATTATTGCGTAGCTGATCGCGTGGCAATGAAAAGTTAGAGAATATATTAGAAACTACACGGAAATACGAATTAAATCTAGCCAATCAAATGTCTAAGAATCTGAATCTACGTAAACACTATATGATAAACAGGAAAGGTGTGTGAGAAAATATACAGAAAATCATTAGTCAGCATACAGTCAAGGCCTAAATGTAGATGTAAAATGAGTGGAAGAGAGGTAACTACGTAAATGAACTTGAAAGAGAGACTAAACTCAATCTACGAGGAAATATGATTCAGCAGTGAACAGTGTGGACGTGTAATGACGTTAGGAAGGTGAGAATGAATGAGAAAGCAACAAAAAACTAGTATCGTGACACAAGACTGGGCTTCGAGCCTTAATGTGAACTGATTCCAAAGTGGCGGATGTGCAGTTTAGGGTTACAGCCAAATCGCCGTAAATTCTATACGAAATAACTCCTTACGATGAATAGAGTCGAAACAGACGATAAAACGTGCGGTACTACTTACCAATTACTCAGGGTTCGATTCAGGGTCAGGGTCAGGGTTCTGTGTAGGGTAAGGGTCAGGGGTAGTTGTAGTATGGGTGGAAGTTTCTTAATGGACAAAGGGATCTCAATGTTGATCGAGGGAAAAATAAGAGTAAATAGGTAATTGGTAAGTAGTACCTCACTTTTTATCGTCTGTTTTGACTCTCTTCATCGTAAAGAGTATTTTCGTATAGAATTTACGGCGATTTGGCTCTAACCCTAAACTGCAAATCCGCCTCCAAAGTTTTGCACCCCTTACGTTTTTGTTCAGAAACGTTCATACCCAATTGAGAAGTATACGAAACGTTTCACGCCCTAGTTGCAGAATAGTACAGAGTGGGAACTGTGACAACTATATGCATATGGTTATAGTGATCAATAGGCTTCTACACATCATTGAATAAATTTTTTGTCCAGAACTTTTCTTTAGAGGGTTTCTTGCCCCACAAAAATTCCCCAGTCTCATACCAACAATTCTCCTAGCAAAGCTGTCATACCTTCCTCAATTCTAACCTACCCCGGTTCCAGCGTTAAAAATGACTAACACCAATAAGATGTTGTCCTATGTCCGAATCACAATTCATTTTAGGTTTATTGCTTTTGCACATACGAGGTGGCTGTTCTTTTACTGTATTGCTTTTCTTCCTGATGCTTGTAGGAACATGTTGTTTTGCTACCAACATACTTAGAATAAGAGAGATTTCAATTTCTGCATGAGAGTGAGAAATTCCTCGTATATCTCATATATATCCCAATGTGCAAGACTTAAAGAGCTCTGGATAGCGCATATTACAAAAGGGCATAAATATGCAAAACTCACCTGACAATTAGCAACGCTGCTAATCTCAACATAACTGTAAATTTTGTTGCTCTACGTCGAAATACGCGGTCTGCAGTGAAAAGTGGTTTTTTTGTTTTGTTTTTCTCCCTTGTAAAGTTGCATGCAAGTCTCCTCCCGATTTCGCAGACGGGGGTATTTACTTGTAACAATTAGATCAGTTCCATTTCACGTGGCTGTAGTAACGAAGATCTGACAGGAACGAATGACAATTAACGTTACCGTATCTAAGTCGAAATAGTGTAATTTCTCCTAAAAGAGCCTGGACAGCGTATATGCAGTAGAGTTACTTCTGACCTCTGATATAAAGGGTGTAAAAATCAACTTCAAAAGTTTGCGAAAACCAGGAGGCAAAGGCGGGAGATTTAGGGAAAAGCTTGCGGTGTAAACAACTTGCGAGAAACGAACGTAAAAAGAAAGGGTTCATTCAAGCTCCTACAAAAATATTTCCAAAGCTGTTCCAAAACCAAATTACCAAATTTCCAAAACGCTGGAAGAAATGACAACACCATGAAACACTTTCTTCCCTTGGTATTCTGAAACCCCATAAAAATAGAAAGACATTATTTCCAATGCTATATTTTGTGATTTTTTGGTGGATTATGTTTTATATTACGAATAATAAAATGAGCAAACACAACATATACGTTGTTTAATATGACACTAAGTTTTATCCATTTTAGGATATTTTGGATTTTCCCAAACAAAAATCCAGATTTTCGCTTTTTACTTTGACTTTACCAAAGCACGACTTATTTCCATATTTCGCAGTCATGTTCTATATGCCCGATGATCTTAGGAGCACATTGAATGAAGGATACAACCATCACAATATTTACCAGGCTCACGAGATAGTCGAAATACTCCCCCGTGTAAAGAAACCACAGAAACTGGAGGACAATAGCAATTCACAATGCAAATACGATATCGGCATCCTTGCCACGCCAAGTCTGACTTTCAACAGCATCGGCAGCCCTGCCAAAATAGTCAGGCTAGTGACGCATCAAATACAGAGCGCAATATATCGCACACACCATTTTAACATAGCATAGCGCTCAAATCTTGATTGGTTAATAGAACCAATTCTCCCAACCATATTCACCAATGAGAGACCACGATTTCGTGAACAAATGGCTCTCGTAGCTAAATTTAGGCCAATTTCACGTGGTTTGGAGCGTCTTTACTAGTAGCCATACTAGAAAGCTTTGCACGCTTGGTTTAATCTATTTTGGTTGAAATTTTGCTTGAATCATCAAGCATACACATTCGATTTTACGTGTTCATGGAACCAGCATCGGATCTTATGTCTCGGATACATTCTCATGCAAAACAAAACTATGTGTACAAAAGAAAGCACAAAATTTCATTGCAAATGCGATTAATTCTTTGTCTATAAAAGCCACCGAACTAGGTATGGTTAAACTTTTAACTGTTTGATGAAGTACTAATTCCGAATATCCTTTAAGAATAACATTTTTCCAACAGCAGCAAAATTTCACGCCAACATCCAACTCGCCGTAACCAGTGCCTAGTAATTTCAGTAAGTATCTACCTGATTCTCAGAAAAATGTGCAGCTGTGCTACTGAGTATGTCTCCTCACGGTTATACAAGATACTGTATAAATGCTCTTGCTTTCGGGAAACTGTATATGACGTCATTTGATGGGAAAATACCATTTTTCTTTTTTTGTCTGAGCATCAATTTTCTTAACTTTTCCTGAAATTTGAAGCTGAGGTTTTCTAAAGATTTTCCTAATTTTTATTGGAGTAAACTGGCTAAACGAGGATACCATTATTTGTTTTAAAAAGTTTGACCTTTCTCAACCAAGATTGTCAAAGAACAGTTTCGATCTTTGTAAAGGACCTTGGAAAGAATCAGCTAATATCGATTTCTCGCACGCAAAAACGGTGAATTTTGGAACTTGAGCCTCGTGATTTTCTTAATATTTTCCTAAGATTTTGGCCATTTGACATCATTTTCTTATAAACTTTTTTCTTATAAAAAACGTGCAATCACTTGAAGGTTTTAAAATTTCATGCTTATTGCTTCAGACTTAGATGAGATGTATGCCCAGAGATTCCGATACATTTCCCAATTTTTCTACAGAACCAGGATACTAATTCCACAAATGTACCAAAATATACTCAACTCTCAATTCTGTAAACAGGTACCCGCCTAAAAGCTCCCCGTACTAAGAGCAATAGATACAAAAAACATTTAGAAATGTATTGGTTAGTATCTTATAATTCTGAAGTATGTGCTTACAGGTGTACTAAAATTAAACCTATTTCTCGTCACCGTGCTTCTCCGCCACTTGCTACAACTCCAAAATACGACCCTCATCAGGACCCTAGGCCCAACCGCGTGTAAAGGCAGTAGGGATTGCTAGGAAAGATAAATAGTGGGTCATAATTTTAAAAATATAAAATAAACAACAAAACACAAATGAAGGGAACAAGAGAAAATATAACATGCATCCAAAAGAAGTCGAAATACTTATTTCTCAGCAGCAAGATATCAATAACAAATTAAAAACCTTACGAATGACTATAGAAAAACGGAAAAGTATCAATCTGCTACAAGAGATTACATCTGCTATGGTCCATTACATCAAATTCCATTATGGATTTGGCGTTGCAATTCCTGCGCATTGGGCAGGAGTCACCTTGTACATTTTGGTTGCTTTCAAATCTAGAAATAAAACAAATTGAAGAAATCTATAACAATGCTCTCTTACTTGTAATCCTGCATACATAGGACTACACTTGTCGAATGACTTGATGGGTAACGACGCCCAAAGACAATAGCACAAATATACACTCACCTGTGTCATAATAATCATAGACACGCACTAATGACGGTTGGATATTCTGTACTATCTGCTTTTGCTTCATCTTGAAACGTAAACATACACCTTTCTTTGTAATCTAAGAGGAAACAAAATCATCATTTACCAAGGATTCTCTATGCTATCTCACTGAAGTGCTGCAATGGAATATTTGGCAAAAACTTACCTTCAATACCGACAATATTGCCTGAAAATGGTGTAAAGTGGTGCAATGGAAGCATTTGGCGAAAATCTAACTTAGATACCAAACATACTAATTGAAATTGGCTAAATCGTTGAGAATTGTTTAAAGCACAATGAGACGAGAAAAACATGGCAACATAAGTAGACACATGGAGACAAATTCACAATAAGGGTAAAAAGTCGAGGATACTCACCTTGTTGTAGTAGAAATCATATGCCTTTCCGTTCTTTTCGAAGTCTTTCAAAGATTTATCACGGGACTTAGCCTGAAACATAACAAGATTGTTTAAAACAATATCACTGCAAATTATGCAACGCAGAAGAATCAAATATGGCCTTGCCACAGAATCAACATCACAAAGAATCAAACAAGGCAATTATCTAATCTTACCTAGTACAAGTGCAATTTGCACATCCGAATAAGACATAAATTTCTAGTGCACTTTGGGAATAAATATCGGCAAATGAACTAAGTTTAAAAAAGAAAGGCTTGTGGTTCAAAATGCAAAAGTTACAAAGCCAATTGTAAACTTGAAGTACCTTTTCAAGAGTTTCAATGATTGGTTCAAAACCAGAAAGCATCTTTACAGAGATGATTGCCATGTTTGAAGAATCTTCCCTCAACCATCTACAAATGTAACGGCTTTGATAACGAGAAGCAAAGAATGGTTATTTCTAGTCTGCTTTACTGTTTAAAGCAAGTTGAAAAGATCAAGTATATGCCAAAAGACGTACAACACAACATACTTAGCGCAGATGTCGATTTCTTGAGAATGGCATCTACCAAATTTGACATCCTTTTCCTTACCAAGCAGTGGTGATAAATTAACATCCAGCATAAAAGCAGGCTCCTCTTGAACATCTTTAACATTATATTTGACAGAGGCCTAAAAAGGCAAACATTTCATTGCTTTTAAAATCAACTATCCCTGTTGTCCTTCTCCACGTCACGACACTACTTTTAAATCGCAAAGCAAATAAAACGTAAAATTTACATGTTAGCTCATGGAGCTTAAGTACGCAAAAGCACTATTCAACGTGTCATTTTGTCACAAATGTCCAACAACGGGGTGAGATCATGAAGTCTGCTATTTCTAATACACAAATGCAAGCATCACACAGATAGCAAGTGACGATTAACTGGTGATTCTACATGCAGCACCCACTAATTCTCACGACACTACTTAGCATTTTCAGCATCAATTTGTGAATTTTTAAAACACTATGATTAGTTAAGGCTACTGTTTGCTGTGCCTTGTTCCGTCCTTTATACAGTATGACACAAATGAGGCTGGCATTAATTCAACTATACTTACCGAAAGTAAAGCGCACCCTTGTCCTCTTGCATATGTCTTCAGAAGGGCGGGGAATTTGGGAGGAATCTGAAAATTAGAGCAAGAAAGGTGTATTAAAATACAAACAAAAGTGACTAGTGAATAACTGAAGCTTGGAAGTGATGTGAACACGCTGCAGTGTGTGACCTTTAAAATGCATAGCGATCTACCATTACAAATTCAAAAACCCAGCTGTTCACAGTATCAAAAAGCGCTTAAATCTATATTTTCTATTCCCGTTCTAAGTAGCACATTCCTCCAACTAAACACGGAGGAATGTTGATGCAAGGAAAAGTGTTCAAAAACGGATAGAAAAAGCAGGAGCAATGTAATTCTATAATAAAGTGAATACTATCAAAAGATTTCACTTTGTCTAGATAGACTACAAGTGGCTAATACTGCCGTCGTAATAGATATGTTCCTTTTTCCTATCACAATTAAAAAGTCAAAAACACAAAAATATTGCAATGTGCTATCTCATCCAAAGCTTGGCATAGCTTGGTGCCAAATAATACGAGAAAAAACAGCTTAAAATCCATAATCCATTCTGGTATCTTCTCAAAGGTTTTCTGAAGTGCTTCTAGTGAGGTACACATTTAGGATTAGCGTACTAATGTCGTATTGTCACTGTCCTATCGTGACATTTCTGTATTATAGGAAAGTCGCACAATCATGGTCTTAGAATTTTTGAGTTCAAAATGACAGCTCACCTCGAGTCGCTGAAGAACAAGCTTGTTATCGTCGTTGATAGAAAACTTGTGTGACATTCCTGGCACAGCAACATCAATTGTCAAATCTTGCTTGCCACCATGAACAATGGCAGAAAACGCTGCCAATGCTTGCATTGCAAGTACAGTATCCTACAAAGGACAAAATGCCCCATTACATGAGAGAAGCTACATTCCTCAAACTCAGCAGTCTACAAAAAACCACACAACACATGGTCTGAAGGATATCTTAAAATGATTTCATCAACTAAGCACAAGGACTATCCGAACTCTATCATCAACCAGGGCCATTTTCCAAATAAAAGATACCCCAGGTGGCTACAGGATACAACAATTCTAACAGCATATTTCCATCCAAGTAGTAAATGCAACTAATAATAGAAATCTTTGGCTTTTCCCAATTACCATCAAGAGTCAAACAGGCGATCTTACTGTTACAATAACTAGTATCAAACATAATACAATTACTAGCATGTAACAACAAAATTTTGCTTAGCTTCATAAAAATTCAAGTACACATCATCAGCCAATAGCCTAGTCTTTCAATCAGTTCTATTTATCTCATATGGTCAAAACTAAATCACAGTCGAACACTGTTGGCACGCTTATTCATCTGGCCATCTGTATACCAGTCCTTCATACCACTATGTTCATTTGTGTATCCTTTGCAGGCTTCAAAATTTAACGAAAGTTTATCGAGCATGGTTCTGTGACCTGTGCTAACTGGAAGGAACCTATATTGAAAGTTCAAAACTAAGCTAACTAGAAAGGACAATACTAAATGATGAACACACCTGTGTTGATGCCCATCCTCCTAGGCTATTTCGTTGTTGTGATAGCCATCTGACAATATCAATGTTTTCAACAGCCTTTGATTTATCTTTTTCAATTGATGCCATTAGGCCATATGCTGTTTGCTCAATATCAGTAGATTTCGCCTGTGTATATGGAGCATAAAACCAGTTGTCTCTTGGTTTTTCTGGTTTTTTTGGTTCACCCCAATATCGGTTGCCATCTTGCAAAGACACAAATTTAAACACTGCAGTTAAGCCGCATATACTGTGCTACATGCAAACATTATATTCACGGGCAATTTCTTGGAACATTCTCAAGGAAACCTCTGAGCAAAAATTCCCCACATCAATGCAGTAATAGGAGTCTATTGATCTTGTCATATAACTTAAACTTCAAATTCAGATGTCATATGAACACAGCCGCAGTAATAACTTTACTATTGGTATTTCAAAACTATGAGTACTTTAAGTTGATTATTAGTATAACAAATGTTAAAAACATTCGACTATCTAAGTAGTCTGTAATGAAAAAATGATAAAATAACGCACAATCATAACAAGAAAATGCTTCCAAATGATTAATTTTCAATCAGTATTAATAGAAATGCATACAGAAACAGACAGTTGAGAAAAGCACAAGGACAAATGACATAATAGGTGCATACCTTCTTTTATTGCTGAAATGTCCAACTTAGTTAGCAAATATCCCAATTCTTTTGTGTAACCAGCTTTGCTCATGGTGTACGCCAAAATATTTAATGAATAAGTGTCGCTGACTTTATCAAGGTCAGGCTTAATGCAATCCTTAATTGCTTTGCGAATGTGTGGATTCTGTGAGAGATATGGCATATTTATGACAGGAACGCATACATTAAGTAATGAGAAGCATGCAGACAAATGATAAGATTTATCTATCCTTATGCTGCCAGGCTATCGCTATTTGAAATCAAATGAATGAATCATGCCAGATAAGTTTGAACAACACATCTATGGTAGTCAAGATTTCATGTTTCATGTTTCTCAAGGCATGCCTACGAGCAAGTCCAATAATTAAGTCTGTACTTGCAGAATAAAGGCATATATCTAACCCCTGCAACCAACATTTGGTTTTGCAAAGGTCCATAGGAAGAGCGCTATAACAAATTCAGGCAGACTCAACAAATTACTTCCTTTAAAATGGTACAATAATTTACTGTGACATTAATCTATCTATAAAGAAATACAAGAAGAGAGTAAAAGCAAGAGTAGTGAACTACCAACAGACCTCTGGGCGCATATCTGCTTCTAGAAGAGCAACGACCACATAGCCCGTTAAGGTAATGGGACTCTTCACGCCTCCCTTTAAAGGAATAACAACATAAGAAAAAACCTAATCTTAAAAAATAACGACAAAATACATACAGATCAATATAGGCCGGAAATAATGCAGCCAGCTCTCGTCTCGAAAATTACGAAATATACTCCAACAAACAGTAGATTCTATTATTCATAGTTTCATTACATACTATAGTTCCTAGCACACAAATTCCAAGTATTTCGTCAGAGCAGCGCGATCTTGCGGACAATATCAAAATAATCTCATCTATAAAACAACGAGTTTGAAGATCGTACTTTTCCCATACTAGAATACGCCAGCAACATTAAGTACTATAACAAAGCCTGACCCTAATGCCAGGCGTATATGATGCCGACCAAACCTAACTACGAATTTACTGACCTTCATAGCTTTATGATGAAGAGTACCAACACTTGGGAAGCAGCCATCAGAGGTTTGTTTTCCCAGAATCCACCGCTTAGCTGCTCCCAAAACTTTACTATCTATTTCAATGAAATCGCGAGCTTGAGCAAATGATTTCAGTACAAAGGCTGTTAACCTATGGAACAGAATAATACCAAATCAATGCAAACGTATTGTTCGGTAGATCATCTGATGATCAAACAAGGGTTAGTTAAAGCAAAATGTAAACTGACTTACCACATGCTGCCTTCTTTGTCGCTTTCCCCGAAAGCACTGTATGCCCCATCCGAATGTTTGTAAGTCAACTCTCTTTGATAGCCTAATTAAAGGATCAAATATTGTTCATTACATCATACTTCTCGTATGAATAAAAAATTGCCGCAAGTGATAACAACTTGTCGTTAGAAAACTTGAGATGCAAGTGCTGATCACAGAATTGCACAGACTGGGTCATAGAAATGTGAGTAAAAATGGCACCTTGCAATGTATAATCCGTAGCTTTCTGCTTGATCTCATCTGTCAGTTGGCCAGTTGCTTGCAGGTACTGCATTATAAAGATATTCGGCGCGAAATTCAGCATGTTCTGTTCACCACAACCATATGGCATTTTCAATAAGCCGTCAATGTTTGCAAGACTTGGCCCCATCAAGTCACCTGAATGCAATCAAATATCTTCTGTAATTGATGTCATTAGCATATCGAAAGTGTCTAAAGAGTAGCACATATTTCTGATTCGAATAGTTATCCCTTAGAAAAGTCAACTGGAGTCTAAAGCAAGGCTAATTACGGCCATGTTGTCCTTTTAAGTGACTGCTCATATCTAGAAACATTCGCAAATGCGTATGCCGGTAAGATACATTACTGCTAGCTTACCAATAACTCGCAATTCTGAGAAAACAGATCCATCCACCACTTTATCAGGTATTGCCAATTTAACATTATCTTGAACTTCATTGCCTATAAAATGAAGGTATATCAAAATGTACCATCAGAATACAAGAAATCAAAATCCAAGACTACACAGTCTGCAGAACAATTTCAAATTGAGTATTCTATCAACATAGCTCCAAATACAAATGGCACAGTGGGCAAGGTACGATGCAATGACTTTGCGAAGTCACATCTCGCGGGCCTGAAGTACGTGTCACTTCGAATCATTCACCACAAGTCAACAGGCAAGTCAGAATAGTTTACTTCTAGTTGGTTGGCAAGTGAAAATCCTGATAAATTCTGTGGGCCTTAACTAACCAAGTAGCTACCACAGCATTTTGTTTGCATCACAAAACAAGCCTCGCTATCAAGAAAGAAAGCGCACAAGCATAGATTGACATGGAACGATACCTAAAATCTAATGGAAATAGAATTTCAGAAACAAAAACGTTTCGATTTGAAACTACACAAATGAGAAGCAAAGACAGCTTCTAGACGATCGTAAAGTGTACTTTAAACCGTATTGTTCACGAGAATATTGCACGAGTTATAAATATTTAGCTGAAGTTAAGCTTGGCTGTGTTAGATCAGCAACTGGATGGGCGACTGTCCAGATAAACGACCAAAGCAACTCACTCCGCCGTCCTTCGGAAGGGACGTTAAACTAGGGGTCCCATGCCTGGATGCGGCATGCACAGCAGGCCTAAATTAGCTGAAAACGCTAGATATAACAGCCTACTCAAAATAAAGTAATCAACAACAACAACAACAACAACAAGGCAAGACAATACCTTTGGGACAAACCAAAGAATTGTACGTGTATTCTTTTTCAACTCCTTCAGGCTGCATAAAATTCACATATACAACTTTAAACGCAGAAAAAGTCCCATAACCGTTAAATAAATGTAAAGAGAAGAGGACTACCGTCAAATGACCTAATATTTAAATTCGAGTTTGTTGCGATTTGTAAGGAAACTACACCAAAGTGCCGTAATCAGTTGTTGATGCAATTTTATAGTTGATTCCGATTGATGGGAAATTCATACAGTTTGATATTATGATACCACAAACTCAGGAGATGACGCGATTGGTGAATACGAGAAATGTCTTATTAGCAAATGCTACGAGATCCCAAGGGAATTCTAACTCGAAATGGCGTGCAAACTAAAGGCGCAATTACACTTATGATAACATAGTGGGAAACGGAAATCACTCTAAGAAGTGTCCATGTGAAAAAGTGTATCTGTTGACATGAGAAATAAACCAACACTTACGAGGATAGACATGTAGAACCCTCAAAGGTTTTAAAGTGACAAGCAGAGAAAAACAAGGTACTTACTTAGAACACTTAGCAACAAGAGATACGAGGTATCATGCACTTCACAACAAACCCACCAATCGCATACCAAAGGTAACAGTAATAACAAAATCTAACGAATTCACACTTCACTTTAAAAATAATGATAAACTAATCAAAATCAGAACTCACTTCAACAAGTAGCTTCTTCCTGACAATATCAATGTAAGAGCTGCCATCAAACTTAACAAAGCTTGGACAGTTATTCTTTGGCATGCTTTCTACTTTGGCTTCAATTTGAATGCGACCAAGAGCTCTGGCATAAGCTTTAAACATAACTGTTGCTGTCCTGCCACCGCATATGCACGTGTTCATATAACCACGAGTTATCGGTTTTATTTCTTTACTATCTTTCATTGAGATTCGTACCTGCGAAAATTAAATGGAGAATTACTAAGTAAACTATCATGGCCTAATTCACACTAAATTATATTGCCGTAGTATATAAGATCTCAACACTTTACGTTCTACAACTCTCCAATAATATGACAAAGCACGTGAAACTCTTCGTATCGACTTCCATGGATATAAATTTTTAACATATATACAGCATTTCCTATAATTTGATGCTCTGTATAATATCAATAATCGTTTATCTCATTATCATACAATTATACAATTTCATGACAATAAAATGCGTACGTTGAGGCATTCGCTGAGATAGTTGAAAGCCACGACGGGTATTGTGACAAGTTCACCACGAGTGACAGCGTATGGTAGATTCACTGAGACGAACAGAGCCTTGAAACCTTTGATTTCTGCAGGATTTGCTACACCCAAGCCATCATTTGCAGAAATTGCAAAACCGCTAGCATGCCAAGTTGTGATTGTGTCCGGTACTTTAACATCGATTGTCTTCTCGCCAGTTTTTGCGCTAAAAATAACAGGGCAATCTGTACTTTTTGATAACGAACTTTGACTAAGTAAAGAGGAACAAAAATTACAAAGGATATACTTGTGAATCTTCTGGCATATGAATACGGGTGAATGTTTATCAACAGAGTTCTAATACCTACCAAAATAGATAGAAACAAAACAAAAGTGGTGTCCAGTTGAATTGTATGACTTCTGACGAGATCTCATTTCAAATCATTACAATGAATTCAAACATACTAACAGATATAAAACAGTACAGAATTGTGTCCAACAGGCAGTGACCTATATAGATAGAGACACTAACTCGAATTGTTCCTCGGTCCATAGCCATGTCTCTCGGAAGTCGCTTCTGATCTGCTTTCTTGGAGGTTTACGCACTGGTTTCTTTGGCTTTGGCTGCGGCTTCTTATTGTCTTTCCCTCTAAATACCGGGTTTGGCCCTGGTTAATAGATCAAAATTGATACTTACATTCCAAAGAATTCACCAGAGAAGTCACCATGAATTCTGATTGACTTATCTGTAGCTACATTTACTGGATTCACAAATACTGTTGCCTAGATAATAACTGATGAAAGTGCTTGAGAATTCAGATTGAGCACCGACAATAAATATCCTCTGATGCTATTGAAATGTTTCAAGTACATAGATAAAGACAATACTAACATTGCATTTATATAATACTAAAATATTCATAAGATCACAAAAGGAATCATCACGAGTTTACTCTTAGGTTCCTAATACACGGGGGGGGGGTGCTTATAAATTTTCAAGTCTTTTCAAACTCCCCGGAGCTTACCAAGGCTACCAGTTTCACGGAATGAAAAATGATTTGGAAGCTTTTGTCTTAAGAAAAGGCATGTTTTCTGTCATCAAATGACAGTTAAATTTTCACTAGATTCAGAACTACCCCCGACCCTTTGTTGCAACCCCCGTTTATTAGAAACCTAAGAGTATGCTAAACAAGAAAAAATGCGAGATGGGCGTGATTTATATCTCCCATGATCGAGTCGTCTACCTAACTAGTATACTCGAACAGCATCCTTGCTTACGCTGAATAGCACTTTCTACTTCCAACATGTATATGCAATGCATCAAAACTGTTCACGTGATGTACAGAACAAAAATTCGCCTCCAGTCAACAAATGAGAAACAGCAATCCTAGATCAAAGCTCTCCTAAGACGAGGAACCAGACATAATAGGCATTCTGCGCTAAAAACAGTGGAATACTAGCAAGCCTTTGACATGCTACACCTGACAATAAATTCGATATTGAACGTTGAGAATACAAAATTGTTTTGATTGAGATCAAATAGCCAATAGAAGGCCTTCTAGTGACTACTTCGACCCTGTGCTTCCGATTACCTGTCTACGATTCCCTGCTTCCCGCCCCTTGCCTTCGACAACTATTCCCTTCTGCACACTTATTCACATCCAAAACTCTTTCGTTTCTTGCAAAATCAACTATGGCAACGTCAATCTTCCCCAATGTGCACATCAATATCAATGAAAATGCTTTAAAAGATTATTTTGCAGTCATGCAGGAAAGGGATACCAAACTTCAAACGCTATCTCTCTCTACATAATGGAATATGCGAGTAAACAACTGCAATACTCTATCGCGAAAGAGACACAAAGTGCAACAAACATTTAAGCCAGCAGAATGATCGCGTGTTCTCTAAGACAGTATTGTATTGAACTTGATTTAACCCACACTAGCATTGTCTCAGGTGCTAGAATGTAAAGAAGTAATATGTACTGTACTCTGGTGCTCTACCAGCTCGAAGCCATGTCGTTAATGATATAGCAATGTCAATTTCTTTCGCCAACAAATTATGATATCAAACTCACTCTGAGAAGTGAAATACGCATATCTATCCGTGCCGTACTTCCTGTCACCTCTGCCACGGAAAAGGACTGGAAATGGCTTATCACCTCTACATGGACGACTATCAACATTGATGTTGGAAAGGAAAACCATGCCAGCATCCTACAATGCAGAGTAAGTTCTCTCTAACTTTTTCAATACTGGCCTTATTTGTCAATGCATACTTACGTATTCTTGCTGTGAAATTCTTCTTGTATACAGTGGAATATTATGCGATGTGCTGATGATTACGGATTGAGTGAGATCAAGTAGCGTTTTGTAATTTCATGTATTCATACATTGCTACACAGCGTTTTGGTGAGTTGCTACATTTAGCAGTGTGATGATGCCTGACAGAAAGATTAGAGGCGATAGTGACAAATATATAGTCACTGGCAACAAGCCGAAAATAAAGTTCCACGTCCATAACCAACAACCATTGTAAGGAACGGTAAAGAATAGCAGAATTAATTGCGGAGGCTGAAAGCTAAAGCCAGCGGACGAAGACTTCACAAAAAAGAAACAAGAGCAATTGAAAAATAAGAAAACAGTAACGGAATGAACTTTCGTACAATTTATTCTGCATAGTCCGACATCAAATCAATCAAATGATTACAGCCCAATGGAACTACCGACTGTTGTAACTGTACCGCTGTAGTATGTTGATGAAGAAAAGCTACGCACTAATTTGATAAAATAACTGCTATGTGTCCGAAAATACAGACAAAGTATTGGAGCATGAGATACACTTTGGCAGCGTTTCCCAAACTCAAAGGTATAAACAATGGACAATTGAAAGGTGCTTGAAAGAATGGCACTTCTACAAAGAACTGGCACTGATGACAACATGATAGCAAGAGAATCGGTCTGAAAGTTTTCAAATCGCTTCCTCGATGGCTTTGAAAATCTAGAAGATTTTTCAGGAATTCGGGAATCCATTGTTGCCATGGAAAGACTGAAGATATCGGAAAGTACTTCATCACTTACCAGATGACACATCCATCTTACAAACTGGCTAGTAATATCATCGACACCAAATCCTTCTTAACCTCCCTGAAGCCTCACTAGTTCCCAAGTATCAATGAATAAACGGTGCATATCTGCATATATTCCATACACCGTTACAAAAAGCTCATTCATAAATTCAGCTATATTCCTATTATCACAAATTTTTCCCTCAAAATCAAGTACTACCATAGGAGTTGCTCAAGGTTCCCATTTAAAGACACATTGATTGTTTTCAAAGTGTCGTTGATATCATCCTGCTATACTCGTGAAAAACTATGTCTACACTGAATACTCAGTCCATTCATTCTCTCATACATCTGTTTATAGCTTTCCATCAGTACTGCAGAGTTAGAACGATGACTTGTTTTTTCACTTACTCATATTATAAACACTTGCCTACGATGGACAGAAACCATCAACAGCACGCTTATTTTTCAAGAACCATGTTTTCCAAGAATAATGGAAAACATAATTGATTATTGTCTAACCAATAGGTTTCTGTTGTACCTTTGAAGGCAATACCCTGAGAGTCAACCTGAAG
This sequence comes from Mastigias papua, assembly GCA_964019165.1. NCBI lineage: Eukaryota > Metazoa > Cnidaria > Scyphozoa > Rhizostomeae > Mastigiidae > Mastigias > Mastigias papua. The sequence goes on along the minus strand of OZ025282.1, from coordinate 6,536,358 downwards.
GTAGCCATTAATGTAATCTTCTTCATCAAAAGTTCTCATTTGCTTGGAAGAAATTCGGAATTTTCCATCACAGTACACTAAATGGTGGCCATTTATACCTGTCTGCTATACATCAGCCTCTCCCATAAGCCGCTGTATTATATATCACAGCCATTGGAATCAACCACCTTTAGGCACATCTATCGCTCTTTCCGCTTTTCATTTAACTATCAGTATTGCCATCATTTTATCCAAAATCGTTCAGCACCTCCAATTTGCATCAAGTCAAAATATTTTGCAAATACATGTTCAGTATACAAAATAACAATCCGTCAACTGAAGATGATAACGAAGTGATCTGCATGCATAAAACCATGAAAATCGACACCGAGCATTCCGACATCTGTACAAAAAACTCAAGTGGGGCTGCTGCAAACTCGAATACAAAGAAGAGGACACTAACCTGCAGTTCCACTGGCAGCTCCTTCAGGTAGTAAAGGTGCATCAACATCCTCATCAACACTACCAGCAGGAGGTCTCAAAAACGCAATTCTGCCGTACCTTCCACATGGTCTGCTATCAATAAAAAGATTTGACAGAAAAATCACACCACCGTCCTAGAACAGAGAAGAAACGATCTAACTGGTGGATTTCCTGTATCGTCACAGGTAAGTTTCCTTTAACATCACAAAAGTGAGTGTGCCATGAATCCGTTGATACTACTACTGTTGTCGAGTATTTTCCTTCTAATGGATGTGGAGCTTGTGTGGAGATATTGGTTGGAGAAGGAATCACTGTCTGGATGGTAATAATGACTGGACTTCTCGCGCATAACAGGACAGAAAAGTACCGCGTATGACTCTCGTAAAGTGAATTTCCGCAATCTCTACCCCATGTAACAAACGTAAGCAGCCGAATTTCCATCATCTGGCATAATATAGCGCATGCGCAGCTCATTATAGGAATGTTAGTATACCTATTGGTATTTCTATTAATCAAGCTATATAATGTTGTTGCTGTTGCAATGCCAGCAGGGTTTGCAACAATCGTCTAAAATAACGGATCTCTTTCGTTAATTCTGGGTAATATTAATACATTTATTCATCATCTAAACCATAAAACAACAAAACTATTTGCTGCAAAATGCCACTTCCAATCCCAAAAACTTCTTGGCAACATAACCTCAGAGAACGACAATAGAACTCCCTGTGTAATCAAGATCACACATCCCCAATCAGAGTTGTAACGCTCAAGCACAACGAAGGTGAATCAGCCAAGCGGGAAAAAAGAACTGTTGTCCCGAAGTCTGTTGGTATGACACAGCACATCAGTACAAGTTGCTTCTAACAAAGAGAATATACGAGTGGGCTAGCAGGTAGAGAGTCTTGTCTATGACATTAAGAATGCCTGTAGAAAAAACAATTACAAGAACAAGAGGATCCATTTTCTACCATGTCTTCAGATATGGATAGCTCCTCTGCAACATCAAAAAGCACGAGAAGGGAGAGAAAAGAATAAATGCATAAATGACACGTAAAGTCATCCTCTGTTTGGATCCTCTTGTTCGTGGAACTGTTTGGACTTCTCTCATATGAGCTTGCAAAGTGCCCAGAAGCAGGACCACTGCAGACCATACGTTCCTATAAGCATATTCAAAAGAGAATTCAAAACCAAAAAACACCACTATGCGACAGCTAGAAAATTATGATTTAGTAGAGAATGCAAACCATGAAAGGCTACCAGCCAAAAAAGGATCGAGTGCAAATGTCGCCCTCTGCGAACGATGTCATTGACTCACACTAAAAAAGTTGTTGCTAATAACTAAATATGGCAAAAGCTCCTCAACCTTTGATGAATGAAAGTCGTCAACTCACGTTTGCGAAGTACCTTTGCTCGTCTACGTGCGGCAAATCTTCTTCTTCTACTTGATATACGTCGAAAAGATCCGGACCCTAGCCTGCGTCGAGGAGTACGTGTTCCACATGGCCTGCTGTCGGCAACAAGATTCGTCAAAAAGACAACACCACAGTCCTAAAGCAAAATATAGGAAACACACTGTCCATCTCTAATGGTTTGGCAACTGATCAAATGTTCTTTACAGTACTAATACTTTGAGGTGATATTCCATGGAGGGAATTGTATGAACCTTCAGATTTAAAGTTATGATTGATTGTACACATACGTGACCCTTCAGATGTAGAGTGTAGCTCATAGTTCATCAACACTCATATAATCAGTGTAAGCATGGCTGACGAACACCAATGATGCGTTTTCATGGGCTTCAGACTATCTCAAATTAGATTCAATCTATAAGTGACACCACACACGACCACCATCAACATAGAATTAACTTGAAATTCCATAAAAACTCTGAAACAAAAGCAAGATTTCCTAGTTCAAACACCCGTGTCGTATAATTCGTTCTGTAGCTTCTAATTGGCTCTTATTTTCTCTATACATAGAGTGGAACATCTACCGAGGTAAGAGGCAATGATGAAAAATATAGCCCGAAACGAGACTACAGAAAACGTAATGCAAGACATGTCAGCTAGCCTCCCAAAAGCCATAACCAATTCAACCCAGTAACTACATGTCTTCACAGACAAACCTGGAAAATCACGTACATACTGCAAGGCAAGAGCATTTATCGCAAAAGGGCTAATAAGATGTAAAAACAACATGGAATCGGAGATTAATTCTTCTTTTCGAGTCTACAGCTACAAGTGGCAATGGAGATAAGGGGAAGTTCTTACAGTTTTACAAATGCCGACAGAAACTAAGCAGGAAACGATCTGTGACTATTTAAGGTATATCTGAACCTCATTTAGAGGTTGCTTCATAGTGAGTCATATCATGACCAACAAAGAAAGAGACATGCATGCGACAAGTATCGAAAGTACTGTCTGCCATGCTATCACAAAGATGGGCTTGCTATTAACCATAAAGGTTACCATTAAATACAAAGTATCTTGCGTATACACCTAGGTACAAGGAAATTTTGCAAAATATGAAAGGCAAAGGTCAGTCCCATACACGATTCTGTACGTTGAAGAGTGCCTTTCTAGAATGGGCCCCTTTCTGCTAGCATAGTGAGGTACGGTAGATAGTTCCTGTCCTCCACGCCTTGATTTCATGTGTTGTCTTCAGGTACCCATTTCCTCCTGTAAGACAATGAGCGAGCATACGAACCATCAGGTACCCATTTCCTCCTGGGTGGACAATGAGTGTGCCATACGAACCACAGCCGGTGATAAGCTTTGAACAATAAATTCTCTGCACAACAGGCAAGCGTTCAAACAACTTGGTCACACGTCCACAGCAAAATAGGAACTTTTCGGGGGGGGGGAGGTGGGAGTACTCTCATCCATAAGCTGCTGCTGTTGGCAGCCTCCTTGGGATCTACTCACCGATAATTCACCTTCATTTTTAACAAAGAGCAGAAAACCGCTTACATAAAGGGAGAACAGGCAGTCTTAGTCACTTATAGAAAGGAGACCCTAGATAATACGTTAATGTAACAAAGAGAAATGCTACCACGAGCAGATCAAGCCGATCTTACCAACAGGTGAAGCATGTAAAGCATCTGAAAGGAGTGGAAGGACAGATGTCACATTCGCATCTTCATCCATTTCGTCAATCGTTGATTCAGGTTGCATTTCCATCGCCTCGCATGGTCTGGCATCAACAATAAGATCTGTCAAGAAAACCAACCCGCCATCCTATAAGGAAAGTGGATACAACCTCTAGCGAAATGCCCATTTTGACCAGAGAATTGTGGATGGCATCTGATGCTTAGAGAATGATAGTGGAACCAAGGCGTGATTCAGAGGGAGAATATGCTCTACGTTACAACTGAGATTTCGTATCGCTGCTTGGTAGCTCAAGTTTCCAAAACCTGCTAAACTCTTGAGAGATTTATTGGGTATACAAGTAGAATGACTACTAGGTGTGCATTGTTCAAGTATGCAGACAGATATAAATGGGCTGTATGAATGTCGTTACGTAGATGCGGTAACATGGGATGTAGCAAGTGTCATGCAGTCGTCTCTCCTATACTTCAGCCAACAGTGGCATGAATGAATCTGCACTGGTGCTTGCTAACACCAATATGTGTGACAGTATACGACTACGATTTACAGCACAGTGACCACAAAACACTTCACGACAGAAAGCTCCTTCCACAGTTTACGGAGTCTCGGAAGCGTTAACAAATAAGTTCTTCAGAACGATCGAGAGGCAGAGTCTTCAGAAAGATCCTGCAAAGCTACATAATCAAAATGTAGCAAAAAAGGGTCCGGCAATTAACTACATGACAAAAGTAAAAGATGAAATTTAACTGAAGCCGCCAAGGAGACAGAAACTCTATTTCAGAAAGCAAGACCCAAAAATTTACCATTTATGTTGTGATGCTGCTTGCCACGAGGTGAAGCATGAAGCTAAGAAAGCCCCTTATCCAATTCCAAAAAATATTTACAGTTGGTGAAGAGAGTAATTAAGATACAATCCAAGACCTTATGAATCTAAAATACAAAATGGAATGCCGACCTTAAGTTGCACATGTGGCACGTACAACTTGGTCTACCAAAGTGGTGTACATCTTACTTGAGTTTCCATGGAATTATCCCCTAATAAAGAACTCAACTTCGGTCGATCAATTCAAAAAAAGAATTAGATCTTGGAATGGCAACTGTGATTGCGGACTATGTAAGCAGTATATTGTATAGTTTAGACGACGCCTCCATAGTGGTACTTCGCAGTATTGCGCAGTTAGAGTATATCACGTGTTGATAGTTGTAGTGAGTCAGTCTTGTAAGTCAGCGGAACGATATCGGTTGCATTATAAAGTTATCTTGTATTATCAATAAATATAGTTTTGTTACTGTTCTATTAAAATGCAACATTTTTTGACTTCATCTCTCTGATACTCGAATTAATCAAAGATTACAACACAGTATATTCATCATACTGGCTTTCTCTGATTCTACACTCGCCAATAAAAAGATCCACTATTTTATTCCGTTTTTACAAGCATGCATTCGCTATATTCGTGTACTACCGTGTTGGCCTGAACTAGCTTCGTAGCTTTTTAATTAGCCAACTGTCAATAAATAGGAATGAGCAATAAATAAAAACTCCCTTAAGTGCCCGAGGGCACCATGTCGTTCGAGAACACCGCATCAGTCGCTCGCGCGCCCCCTTCAAAACACTGAAGGTAAACCGTGCAACTTTGTTTTCTCAGCAGTATGCTATCAAAGTGGTAGTCCTGTGCATTGAACAATGCCCGTGGAGTAGCTCTCAATTCTAGGAAGGTTGGTGACCCTTGACTTAAGGTATACCATAGCAAGCTTCATCCACGGACTTGAGGCTACCTTTGAAAAGTTCTTCTACTGGACAAAAATGCTTTTCGTTCAGAGGAGCAAAAATCTGGAATAGTCTCTCCACGGAGGCTAAGCAGGCAGCTACACTCGATGCCTTCAAGGTCAAAATTTAAGTCCAGAGAGATTTTGAAATATTTTAGACTATTTTATTCTAGATTATAAAGTATTCCATTTATTGTAATTAGGCTTTTTTATCTATTTTATATTAGAACCATTGTATTATATTTTAGATGTAGGGCCCCTTGAAAATCAGCATTGGCTGAAGGGTTACCCTCCTAAAACATGTGAAATCAAATCAAATCAAATCAGAACCTGCTCCGAGCTTTTGAGTACTTCTAACTGCCAATCTAAACACAACCGTTCGATGATAGTTTCATCAAAATTAAACACACCATGGTCATATGATAGCTTCCATTTGGTAAACAACTCAATCATATGTCATCGCAACTGTGTTGCTGCAATTAATCTTCTGTTCTGGTAATTCTGGCAAAACAGATACATAAAATGGCATCTCTGAGCCTCGCTTGATCGAAGCTCCTTTGATACTGCCCGCATAGTTACAATTTCTGAGCTTTAGCCAAGGGGTGACGGAAGTTTGATCGATCTGTCCAGGCATTGGCTTGGGAAGTATTTGACTTATCCGACTGTCGACTTATATAGCGATATTTCTGTACATATACCATACAAAAACCAAATGAAATGGAGCAAAGTTCGACGTGGCATGCAAGTTACGAATACAGGTGACCGACTACAGTGGGCCATGCATATCTAGGTCCTTGTTCTTTCCTGAAAGGACGAATGTGGTCTTTTCGTGGAAAATCGCGAACTGCACATTGTACTTAAGTTAAGCATGTCTGCATACCATTATCACTAAACTTGACAGTAACGAAATCATGAAACTTCTCGTAATACTACCACCGTTTCTTCATTTGAAAAGATTTATGTCAAGCTCTATCCTCTTCTACAGACTTTACTATGTCCTGCTTTGTGGGAAAAGACCCATTCCCTCGCAAAATTCCTAGTTGCGCACCATGAATACTATACGAAAACAAAACAAACAAAGGAATGCTTATCAAAAGCATAAAAATTGGTTATCAACATCAAGCCCAGTAAACAAAACATAGTATGCTACATTTCAAAAATAAACTTGAGACCTATCAAAATGTATTCCATTATCAAGGATCTCCTACATGTGTAGAAAGAGACAGTCCATTTTAAAAGATACTATAAGATCTACCAAATCTACCTATAAGATCTTAGGCACTGGGAACGAAAGGCATCACACTTTTGTTTGATACTGATGAACCACTGGATCGATAATCACTCAGGCTCACAAAAGCTGTTCACCTTCTACTTCAGCGCAAAATTCAAGACTTACTTGGCGCTCTGGTTAGTTCGAATCGAGGAGGAACTGTAGTCGCTATCAAACCATCTGTATGTGTTGCCGCAACATGGTATCTTTCATAAACAGGATAGATTCGTTGGCCTTCACAAGGCCTAGTGTCGATATACATGTTTGATACAAACAGCAGTCCGCCATCCTTTCAGAAGGAAGAGTTATTGATTCTTGAGACCAAGGTTAAAATAAGAGTATATGTCAAACAGATAGGCCACAAGCCACTTAAACGAAGGATAACGTGGTAAAATTTCCTACAAATACCATTCGTCCTAACGCGGTTCCGTGAGTAGATATGTCCATTTTAACAACTACTAACATAACGAAATATAAAGACCTTCAAAGAAATACGATGATGAAATCAGCACTACTTGATAGTACATCTTGGAATTACACAACAAATTAGAGAAGATATGGGATCAACAATCACAAATAAACAAATCAGATACAAAAACAGTCCCCTAAGGAAAACTAATGACATCGATTGCCTGGGATCAATTCCAAACTGGGCCTACGGCTGAGTCAACACTATTTCACGTTAGCGTATGTTAGTAAGCAAGATCAACGCGAAGAGTTGTCAATGCGGCTAATGATCTATGGAGAAAGAGTGGAATTTGCAAGTCAAGGTAGTAAATGATATTTAGCGAAAAGAGTGGAGTGGTTTGTCATGGAAACAATCGCACACTGCAACTTATGACTATCCCGAACTGTCTTTTTGAATTATCAACCTCTACTAGACACTTAATACAACACTCAAGATCTACACTCGGAAGAGTTCCGGCCAAAATAGCTTACAGATAATGACTTACTTTTTAAAGTAAATTTTCCATTCAACACTGCAAAGCAATCATTCAACGAACAACCAATCCCACATGACCCAATATTCTTCACAACACAAGATCAATTCAATAGAATTGAGGACACAACAATATTCGAATCGTCCGCTTTTTGCAATTCTCTTTGTTTCAATGCAAAAACTATCAAGTGTCCTTTCGCCGGTTTATGCGAATTCCCCAAGTAGCTTGACAAGCTTGTCACGCCAGAAATCGATCGAAACGCTCCATTTCGGACTGTGATTGAAACAATCGATTTAGGATGCAACAAACTCGAGTATATTGAAGAGCATTCAATTGGATATAGGATGTTGTATGTTTATTTGACTTGCGCTTGCCCTGGTTTACACTGATAAAGGAACGTGTACTTGTGTTCTTATTGAAGACAAACAACCAGCAGCTTGGGAATGGAACAGCACAATGCCTTACCTATTACATGCTATCGTTTCCCGAAAAAGAATCATGAAAGAATTTAACTATCAGGGGAGAGAGCGCGTGCAATGTCTTAAGGTAACGTGGATGTAATGGAATATGCATATAGATACTACGTAGAACAAATCATAGTATAAGAACGTGGAAGAGGTCAAAGAATTTCGCCTTCTACGGAGAAGTCGCATCTTCGCATCGCAACAAAGACGATCCAGTTAAAGTGACTCACTAAACCGATAGAAGAAAATTATACGAAGGCTTCGGATATTAGAAGGATCCATCATCAGCGTGAATGGGGTGGATGTGTTAGAGGAGATAAATAATAAAATGACAATGGTGATCAATTTTCAATGATTCAAAACTTTCTTCGCCAGCTAAGGATTCAAACAGTCACAGATATTAAGTGAACTTTTCATTGATGGCTGGAAACCATCCAGCACTTGAAAAGTGGATCACGTATTATCTCATATTAAAAGCAGAAAAAAAGAAAGGACAAAATCTATCAATGTATGAACTGCTTAAAAATTCAAACGGCAATGTCACCCTAGGGAGTTCCTAACGGTGCAATTTTGTGGTAAAACAGCGTAAACAAGATGGCCACAAGAGTCCATGCTTGGAGCCATAAGACGGTATAGATGGGCTCGGTCAACATGAAGTGGCTGAAGCAAACACATATTTCCCTATTTTTGACAATAGCCCTAAAATTTCTGTCTTTTGAGCATCGCGTGTCAGTTACGGAATTGGTAGTTGGTAATAAATTGGCAGCACTCACAGGTAGTACCGGCAAGATCCAACGAGTATCAACTTCAGTCAATCGCCATTGTGGAAGCCAAACCCGCAATTAATTGCAACAAAATCTACAGAAAGCAATATCATCCTACTATAGCAACATACTCACTCATGCACGGGAGCTTTGAAAAAAACTAAACTAACAGAACAGCTTAATCAACCAAATAAACTCTAAGGATCCAGTCAAAAACTCTCTAGGAAGGTCCAAGAAGCCGTTAAGGATGTGCCCACACGTCTATCTGAAGGCTCTATGGAGGCCATAAGAAGCCTACTAAAGTTCCAAAAGGCCGAAAGAGAGCACTAAGAATGTTTAATAGAGGCTCCAAGCAGAGTGCAAAGAAGGCTCTAAGCTTTCAAGCAGCTGCGAAACCCGAAAAACTATGCATGCAATACTAGCAAAATTCTTCAACAAACTCATCGACCTCTGGACAAGTCACAGCAAATGGTATTCAGCACAATATTACTCCATGAAAAGAATACAGAGAAAGCATTTTATGGTAAATCTTAACACAAAGGTGGAATAATAAAATCTGCAGATGACTTGTCGGCTCTGATTCGAAACTCAACCCCCAACTTTGCTTCTCTAAATCCAACTTTACACCTCCAAATTTCACGATACCGTTTGTTACAAGAATAAAATCCAGCATAGTGGTTGACAATCCTCTGACGGCTTCGGCGAAAGTTACCAGAAACACCCTTACTCTCATCTGAACTAAAGCCCAGAATCCAAAAACTAATGTCATCGGACGGGGGTAATTAAATATAACTTAGATGATGTCTTACAAATTATTCCACAAGACTTATAGGAAAGTCTGTCCTCACTGCACTATCGTTTTGGAACCTAGCTACACTCTATACTATGAAACAGGTCTCACCAGATGAACCACTCATGGGAGCAGAGAATTCCATAGAAGCCTCTCCATCTGCAATAAACGGCATAGCCATTGGCTCGACAGATTCACACGGACGACTATCCACCAACAGATTTGAGATGAATACCATTCCATTATCCTATTTAAATGTTGAGACAATTAGCTGTATGATAATATCGATGAGTACATGTATAGTTTATGAGCGTATGTGCGTTCGTGCTTTAGCATTCGTGTGCGTGTGTACCTTTACGTGCGCGTGCATACGTGCATGTACGTGTATGTGGAGGTGTGCAGGTGTGTGGATGAGTGCATGTGCGTGTATGGAAGAGTGCCTGTATGGAAGAGTGCATACGTGCATATGTGCACGTGCACGTAGCGTGTAAGCATGTGTGCATGTGCGTGTGTGCGTGTGTGCGTGTGTGCGTGTGCTTCAGCAAGTGCAAGCCTGTGCACCAATGTTGGTGTCTGAGCATAGATACAAATATAGATGAAATGCATTCGTTTTCATCTTCACTCTATTATGACCGACGATAGAGAGCGCCGTTGTCGCTTGAGGATTGCAAGCCTGAGCACCAGCAAGAAGTACCCAAGGCCAACTCTATCACAAGATAATAGTGTCTTAAACTAAGGCTGAAATGAGAAGTCCAGACATTCTATCAGTAAATATATGGTTATAAAGATAGACGAAAATGATATGTCGTAACCGTATCAATAGGATGTAATGCATAAATGAAGGACAATGTGAGACGTCAATTATTGCGCAACAGGTGTTAAGTATGGATGAAACGTTGATATTTCAGGTATTGATGGATGTCACTATTGCTTTATTTGAATTCTCAAATACGCAAACTGGAAATGACCGAGTTAGTGCAAATGATTCATATAGTGTCAAAGAACTCGATAGGGGAAGGAAGTAGTGAATGAATGTTGCAGTTGAACGATTAAGAAAGAATAATGTATGATTTATATCAACAAATGGTTATGAAATAGATGAAATGATCTAATGAGCAAAATCAACCAATCACTCTAACAATCAATTAATTAATTTATCAATTAATCATTTCAGTACAAGAATAGATCAATTAATGAATAAATGCATGGATGTCTCAATAAAAACTGAATCAAACAAATGATCATCGAATCAATGATTAAGAGTGTACGAATAGAGTTGTGTGTTAGTGTTAAAACCTGAATCTATCAATAAGAAAAGTATAACCCCGAGAGCTATGCACCACCCTCCCCCCTTAGAATTCACTCAACAGGCAGTTTCGTCACATCATTTGCTTTCTTCAGGGAGCAAACTTTAATATTTGGTAAATCGATACAAAAACGATATTTAGTAATTAATGCTAGCGCTAATAATTTTGCTAAGCGAGGTTCTGATGTTACCCTTACATCACCCCAAGCCTAAAATTGAAGTAGCAAAAGTGAACAGGTAACACACTTACATTGAATGCCTTTTGGGAATCGACAAAATCTGATGAGGAATAGTGGTACCACCAGTGATCCCAGCCTTGTCTACATCTAGAACTTTCATCAATGTACCCTGGTCCAATGTCAAGATTCTCTAATATGTTTATGATCTGAAATGGACAATGAAGAATCAACCCAAAAATTACCTCAAATTCAAAAATGAAACTGAACGATCCAAGTATAGTCGCCTTCAGGGAGATTTCCAAAAATCAGAGTCGGCAAGAAGTCCAAAATCAATAAAAAGGAAGCTACAAAATTTCCAATTCTTACGAAACTCAATGTCCAATTGTATTTTTTGACAATGAATGAACATTCGCCAGACATACATGATTTTACACCTTCAATTTGAGTGGTTCTTGTCATAAAACTGTATTTAAAAAAGAATATAACCACCTTAAGTAAACTTGGTCTTTTTACATAAAAATAACAATCTATCTCTGGATTCGATATGGTGTTTAGCTGTGTAATTTGAGACCACTCTATATACTTTTTTCACTCCAAATCTCCACGTAAGCAAAATGTCCAAAATGATAATAATAATTCTGCGAAGTAGGAATTAGCGCACAAAACCATCCGGAATCAACAAATGAAAATATCAAACTGTTCAAAGTGTCTTCAATGTCAGTATCACTTACCCCTCCACGGCTTATATCGTTAGCATTCCCCAAGAAATGAACACTTTTATCAACAGCGGAAATTGCGAACATTGATCCTGGAGAAGCTTTTAACGACAACTTGACTTTTGCTCCTGGAAAGACTTCTTCCTCGCTAAACTTCATGGATACCTGCGAAAGACGCTAGTATTAAACAAAACGTAATAAAAGGACGTATGAAAAATCTCTTAGAGGTCGCAAAGGAAGTGCTCACGTTATGAAAAATGCTAAAATCTGTCAATATTAACTGTCACTATCAGGTTCCTCGTCTAATATATGACATGCAAACTTTCACAGCTTTCACTGTCGTCAGACTATTGTATATTTGAAAATTGATCTTCATGCAATGCGTCCACAACTTGCTTCAATTAATCAACATCACTTGAACAAGACGAATCCTTTCTGCAGTAATGCCTATGATCAATTTATCCTGTCTATCCATAGCTAAGCTTAAGCTACATGAACCAATATGATCTATGATTATCTCACTGCTTACTCTTTTGCACAGTAGACGTTGCCATGAACCTGGAAATTTGCATTAGCATAGTAGAATAGCTGATCAGAACGCCCCCTAACCCCCAAGCAAAATTGTCAAAGAACATCTCTGGGCCTGCCCCACCCACTATGTCAATCCACCAATAAAATTAATGATTTGTCCAAAAGCCTCAACAATCAGATCACATGATTTCATGAAGTTCCTTACCTTATTAGCAAATGAATCTTCTATATCAATAACTCTGCTGTCTGCCACAGTTTCACGCTGTCTCATATAGTAAACCAGCATACGGCATGAGGGAGACATGTCTTGGGTCACATTGAACTTAACCTGAAATGACCCAGCTGTAAAACCTTTCGGTAGGGGTGGCCGAGTAGCACGAGCTTCTTCCCGCCACCATCCGTGGGGGCCTATGTAAGGCGCAGTTGTTGTGGGTGTTGTTGGGGGTTCTGTTGGGGGTGTTGTTGGAGAAGTAGTAGGTGGATTTGTCTGGGGTGCAGTGGAGTTAATTTCCCCGTTAAGATCTTCAATTGGGCTTTCAGTTGGAAGTTCTACGGTAGTTGCGATTTCTTCAACTTCATCAATTGATTCTTTTGAAAGGAAACCAAGAAATTCCTTATCGACACTCCCAAAGTGAGCCGCATAGCCTTTGCACATTAGCTAAAAATATATTACAGACATTTGACCGTCACTTCTTACCAATAGTGCAAAAAAGATAACAAATTAATTTGGGAAGAAAGGAATCAAACGTAAATAAAAGGTCACATAAGTTTAGCAATACAAATGAGATTCCATACTGTTAAATCTGCAGCCCAAAATATAGCCCAATTAGTATTATTTAGAGACTCACCGTGTAGTAAACAGTACGAGATGTTGGATACGAGTCCCCTACAGTGTATCTTACGTTAATAGTTGCCTCTTCTCCAACCTGCAATAATTCAAATCTTACTATCAAACATAACAATACTAAAAGGGGATAGGTTGTATATTTGGGTAACTGCTAAAAATGCTTATATTATATGGCAGATAATGATGATTATCCAAATAGATTAATACTATCAACGACCTTCACGAATGTACTGCAAATTATATCTACAATGCAAATAAGAAACAATCAATGATAACAAAACTGAAACTATCACATCTTGAATGTTTGAAAAAAGCAGTCTTCAATCATACATAACGTGTTACCTTGAAAATTTTCTTCGGTTTATCAATACCAAGATAACTGTGCGTAGGTGAATACCAAGGTTTCGCATTGTGGTAAGTGGAAGTCCTCCTTTTCCATTCTGATATTCTACTGCCATGCACTTGAGGCCTTACATAATACGCCTAAAGAAAATACTTACATGTGAAAAACAGCTATTAACTACAAGATAATTGTGAAAAAACAACATTTCTATAATCTGACAGTCAATAGGTCTCTTGACTAATAACAGTTCTTATGTAGTGGATTCAATACCGCGTTACATCAATGCTGTGCAACTGGGATATTCCTATGTAACACAAAAAGCAAACATCTTACTGAAAATCTCAGCGTTTTAGAGTTGAATGGTATTTTTGGCAAATCAATCTTGACTCGGCCATTATTAACAATCAAATCCTTTTTGAAAAGAGTCTTTGACCATCCTGAATTGACCTCCACTTTCACTTTGACGTCATCAGCAAGGCTACCGTCAGGCCGTGTAACAAGAAGCTAAAGAGAGATCAAGTTTAATTATTTTAGTATCCAAAAAGGCTGGGAGGTGATTGAAAGAAGGCATATATTTAATGAAGAAATCTTGCAAGACATTCAAACAAAAAAGAATAAACTTGACAAGATTAGATCAAATAAAACAATACAAAATGGAATGAAAAAGGAACAAAAGGACATAATTAGGCAAAACGCAACACATTGTAATGTAAAAGAATTTATCACAAAAATGTCATACACGTGTCAAAAACCCAAGGAATTATCTGTCTTTAGTCGTGAGGAGAGCATATTACATGAGCAAAAAGATAAAATGACGAGCAATTACTGCCTAGGGGTCATATAACAAGGATTATTCATTTTCTACCATTGTCATTTCAAAAAAGAATATTCAATTGGGAGAAAGTGTGAAGTACAACAAGTGAAAGCCTATAATACAACAACTAGGGTGAAAATCTGGGGGGGGTCACGACATGTGTCCTACCATGGACGAAACAGTCAAATCCTAAAATTTCATGAACATTCACATATATTTTAAAGTCCGAAAGGTCATACTCCCGCCTTAGCAAACCCATTTGTAGACAATTAAACGAGAACTTTACTACCCTGGTAACAATGTAGTTTCGCCACAATAGAAAATCGTAAGGAAATTGTAAAGAAAACATTATCAGTATAGGTTTAACAGCATTATGTCTCCAACACAATCATTGAACATGCTTACACCACAATGACTAACAATTTGATGGACGACCACCTATCCAAGAAACGTAAGGGGATCGAAGATAATTTGATAAATAAGGGACAAAGACAAAAGTAAACAAAACAAAACAACAAGAAAATCGTGAAAAGAGCCATAGGCATTTAGTTAGAAGACAGACAGAACGGAGCTGTCGAGGTTTAAGAAGCTTCTAGAGGAGGCGATTGCCCTGCTACAATAATGCATGAGGGAGACGGTTCACCCCTGAAGACAATTCAGCGATGGAACGGTATGGCTATATCCTAAGTACAACATCAAAAAGCTATAAAAATACAATGGCAAAACGAAGACTTGAATGACAATAAATAAGTTAAGGTAACTGCTTCCTACCACAGCTTCAAAAGGAAGTCCAGGTTTGAAGATACCAGGAGTACCAGCAAATGACAATTTAATGTCAGTTTTAGCAATAGATTTTTTTACACTGGTTGCATTTAAGCTCAGTCCAGTAGCCCTTTCCTTAACCGATGCATCAATTGAAAACTTTATCGTTCCATAGCCAGAATAGTTGTAAACACCAAATGAGTGCAGATCTATATCAAATGGGGCACATCCAAATATCTATAAAATGAGATTATTGTTTCATTTAAAAAAAGAAACTGACATTGTTCTATAAAAATTCTATTGCATACCAATTTTATGGCGCCATTCACAAAGGACATCCAGAAAAGAAAGAATTTCAGACTCCGTCCCTCTTTTTCCCTCCCTTGGATATCCCCTCCCTCCCTTGGACTTCCAACCATATCATATCAAAACCTATCCAGACATGTGCACTCAAAGACAGTAGTAAGGTGAACAAACAGCAGAGCATTACTTAGAGAGGAACTTGCACATAGTGGACAAATATGTCTTTGTGGACACCTAATATACAAAAGGTAAAGGTTAGTTCCATATACGATTTTGTACGTTGAAGAGTGCCTGATAAAGAAGACACTTATCCTGAGCCGCCGGCGTAGTGAGGTAGGGTGGCCAGTTCCTTTCCTCGCCGCCTTTAACTTCCCCAGTGTTGCCACCAGGTACCCATTTACTGCTGGGTGGACAGTGAGCAAGCATCCCACCTTTGGTCCGAGGGTTCGACTCGAACCATCGGTGTCCCACTCAGCAGTCAAGCACTCCAACCACTTGGTCACTTGCCCATACAACAAAACTTACAACAATTGAAGATTATTCTAAACCAGCTGTGCTTACTCCAAGAAAAATCTATTACCAATATCAACAACATACAAGTTGTCTGACAATAAGACAAATCGAAGATTATTGGCAAATAAAATTGCCTCATTCAAAAATCAGAGAACCTCGACATCATAACTGTTTAGACATCCCCTACCCTACATCCAACTTTATTCAAATTCGCCACATCCCATTCTCCCTTCAACTCAGATTTCTTTTGTGAATGGCCTCTAAGTGTATCGTAAATTATTAAGACACCACCACCTGAGAATGTGTAAAAATGAATGCAAACGACAACTATTGCACAAATACTATTGAAATGCCACTACAAGACCTATCAGCTATGATAGTGGAGGCGAAATACCCATGTATAATCTGCATGCTTCAAAGTAAAGTTTCTTTGGACTAAACAGCAATCATATGGTCTGCATCAGCCTAGATATAAAGCATAATCGATCCAAATCACTATTAAACCTAAAGCTATTTACAAGCATGGAGACTATGATAAGCCTCATATATTAATCCCACATTATATTGAGTGCCGGCACCATACAATGGACGGAAAGGGAAATTTTCCCGGACTCTAGGTAATCAAAAGTAAGGAGGTCACTTCCATCCTTGTGAAAAAACATCAAAACACATAAAGAAGGGGCCATCTATTCTGGAGCCGGGCATTAAACTGATAAACACTGTAAATGGGAATTAATATCGCAGTGTATATGCTAAAAAGAGGCCGTAGTGTGGACAGTAGGCACAAATCCACATGGCAGATGAGCACACTAACATGACTACTCACCATTTGTTTGCAAACATATACAAATATACATTACTCTAGATACAGTTTATTCCTTACTATTAAATTGCGATTTTACTTACCTTTTTCAAGATTGCTTGGCAAACTTTCTTGGGTTTGTTCCATCTTCTTCTCCAATATCCAGGGATTAATGCACACACTTTTGCTGTCATAAAACCATTTACATCCTTGCCATATGAATATCTGTCAGAAGAAATGAGAGATAACAAATGGCTATGACAAAAGCTGGTACATTCAAAAGAAGACAAAGACTTAACATTGAAGAAAAATGAACATTTGTAAATGAATAGAAACAAAGGTAGTAAATTAAGCAGCGGGTAACAAGTTACTCAAGATCTATTACACCAAAAGCAGCAGATACTACAGGCAAGAAAAATCACAGAGATTTTGCATACTTGGCACAAACATCGCCAAAAACTTTGGACTGTCCCAAAGCAATGTATGATGGTGGCTTAATTTTCACTTGGAACTTGGGTAGAACTGAAAAGAAATAATGATGAAATTTAATAACAGAAAAAAACCTCTACCTCTATAAAAACAACAATCTGTGCTGAAATCCTCAGAGATCATACTGATAAAACAAAGTGGGGCGGCAAAAGTACAAGTATATATATAATATATATACAAAAGTAACAAATAATGATGTACGGATTTATTATATCAATTCAAGTTTGCACCAAAAAAGCAAAATGATGCCAGGAGATCAGGGCTTTTAATGGGGGGGGGGGGCGACAGCTCGCATGCATGCACGCAGACAGGAGCATAACAGTTCATTTGAGAGTGAAAAATCACGCGCCCAATGACATTTATTTCCCCTATTGAGAGTGATAACCGGAATGCGCCAAATGTTTCGATTCAATGTTTTTGTAATAGGGCAAACGCAAACCACTTGAGAAACTTTTTCGAAATAGAAACTTTTTAAAGCAAATCATAAGAATCTTATGGTTGCACAATGATTCGACAAACGTAAGACCCCGTTTACAACGGTATCTGGCTCATTTCAATCCGATATGCTTTCATACTGTATTGGCCTCCCGTTTACACGAAGACGATGATGAATACGGTATGAAACGAATACGGTATGAAATGAATACGGTATGAATTGAATACCGGATGAAATGAATGCGGTATGAAATGAATACGGTATGAAACGAATACGGTATGAAATGAATACGGTATGAATTGAATACCGGATGAAATGAATGCGGTATGAAATGAATGCGGTATGAAATGAATACGGTATGAAATGAATACCGGATGAAATGAATACGGTATGAAAAGAATACCGGATGAAATGAATACGGTATGAAATGAATACCGGATGAAACGAATACGGTATGAAATGAACACGGTATGAAATGAATACAGTATGAAATGAATACAGTATTGCGTAAAAACCCCAATCCGCAACAGCAATCCGTTACGACTTCATACCGGATCGATTACGAGGCCCGCAGAAACTACAGACAGAACAGCCTTAATATGGATGAGGTATGATTTGGGAACCACTGGTCTAAACTATGACAGCATGCCTATCAAAGCTAAAACCATAGTTTTTGTCCAATGTTGCAAAGAGAAAGCTCGTTGTGTTGTGTTGTGAAATCATTGCCAATCGCGCACCCCACTCTGCTTGCTCGCACTGTTGATCGTGCACCCATAATTTCGGAACATAAAAGCCCTGGGAGACTTACCATATTTTTCCACTTTTACTTCAATTGTTTTAGAAAGTCCCTGTGAATACAAACAAAATATTGAAATCCTGCATAATACAAAAAAGATATAATTCCTTGTCTGATTTGCACTACTAGCAAACTCTGGTTGGTACAGCTACTACTTATTAGAAAAAAAAGATAAAAAGCCTAAAGATGGCTGTGGAAAATAAAATTCTTTTCAAAGCATAATTAAATAGAATTGTCTTGCAAAAAGTCCACAAAAGAATATAACTGAGCAATAATTAGCATTCAAATATCAGCTTGCTACAATGGGCCTACACTGTCATGCAATTTTGAAAGCTCTGTAGCACAAACAGATTATTTTCATTTCTCATTTTTCCAGGAGGGGTAATCAACAATATTGTTCTGAAATCTAAAGAGTAATTTATTGAAATATACAACATACCACAAGCATGCCTGCTTTTCAATACTGAGAAGTGTGTAGCACACTTGAGCTGATTCACTTAAAGAATGTCTCTAACAAGTAACATTTGCAGAATGAATGATGTTTACAATGATACAGCATACCAATTTCTCTGACACAATGACAGTTCTCTACAAAGAAACTGCTCCTACTGCTACTCACACTCATATATGCCTGTACTTTCCATTTCCCAAGAACTGGCTTAATTGAGAACTTGAGCTTCAAATTTGCCACTCCTGTAAATTCATAAACAATACTTAAGAACTTACTAAGCCAGCTCTTACACTGATAAAAGAAAACAATTATAGCATTTAAGATCACCACTAGGATCCCAGTTATATAGCATGGCCATTTGACAGTTAGTTCATATCACAGTTTAAGAAAATTATCTACTAACATGCAGTATAATATTCAAAATGACCAAAACTCACCATTGTGTAATTCTACATTCCTCCACTGCCTTAAAAGAGTTTTCTGTGGGTTCTAGAAGACACATTGATGTCAATGTAACTTCAACGTACCATATCCAAGCCAGCATACATCATTAAACAAATAAGTAGGATTAGTCAGGCTTTCGTGGGAAGATTATGGAAGGAGTGCTAGATATCAGACACCTAACGCACCATTCAGGCATGTGATGGCGTGTAGTGTCCCTGTCCCTGTGTATATACGGATTTCTGTCGCCCAGTCAACATTAGATCTAAGTCATTCCTAAACTTGGCGGATACTATCTGCCATTAATAACTATTCATCTAAAGCAATAAGGTGTTAAGCATATCATAAGGATTATCATAAGGATTGATATGGCTATACTTAGGGCTCGCTCACACTATACTCCGTTTCTGGACTAAATATCTTTAGCTCCGCTTTTGGCTTTGCTTTCACATTACTCCAACCCCAACATGGAGCTAAATGAAATACAGATAAAACGAAGCTAAACGAAAACGGAGCTAGAAAAACTATGGATATCTATGGCCCATTCACACTAATCCGTTTATGGGCAAAAACGGATATACTCTGCTCCGTTTTTGACTTTGCGTTCATATTACCCTAATATACAAGAAGCCTTCAATCAGATGCGTTTTGAGGAAAAGTGTGAACACCAGCTGATAGATGTTCGTTGTTGCTTGAAAACAGAGTGCTGTGAACAGCGAAGAAAAACAAGCTCCGTTTGTGAGAGTAAAACGAATCAAAATGAAAACTGAATAATGATGACAAGATGACACCACACGACATCTTGCCACTTCACGGCAATTGGAAGATGTGCGATATACTGCACACCTGGGAAGTTGCAGGCGTATGCGAGGGAGTGCGCCTGCGATCACACGCCTTTCCCATGAAAGCCAGGTAGTTGATGCTTAGTTTTACTTAAACTGAAATCATTAAGGTGGAAAAAATAACAACAGCAGAGTAACATTAAATATGAGTTGCTATGATGTGTTGATGAAGTCTATCAATAAAATTCGTACCATCACTGTTATCCTTGAGATCTAGAAGAAAAAATAAACATAAATGGAGTATATTTATAAGAATAGTATAAAAGACTCTTGACTATAAATGAGAAATGCATAATACAATGGAGTCAACTGATCCATGTTGCAATACATAATACATCCCTAGAAATAATCTCTAGAATGATTTTGCAATAAGCCTAAAAACTGATTCTTGAGGCCTTTGCATATAAGAAAACAATATATATGAATATTGAGATGTCAGTTGGAAAGCGCAGTTTAATGATGAATTTAAGGATGATTGCCACGACGAGCCACATGGTAGATGGTTAGAAAAAAATAGCCATTTGTTGTTATTACATTATTTCATCGACATATCCATGACTTAGACAAGCTAAGATAAATACTAGGTTGACATTATCAGTTGACATAAATCAGAACGTTTCGGGACTAGCTTGTCCCATCCTCAGCTGTAAGAGGGGAAATCCAAAACATAGATATATGAACACATGTAGAACAATGAATAATGGGTAAACAGGCGAGAATAACTAAATATGGAGATAACTGTACACCGGTACACTGGAGAAAACAGGCGGAAATACCCTAAATGGGAGAGGACAGGGAGGCAAATAAGGATAAATAAATAAAGGGAATAGCAAGGAGGCAAAATAAAAGCAACAACAAAAACATAAAAACAAAAGAAAAACAAACAAAAAAAAACAAAGGGGATACTAAAGGGACTAGAAAAGGCAAAGAGGAATCGAGGAACTTTGATTGTTAAGCGTGGGACGGTCTCTGAGGATGAGCAAACTCTCGTGAATAAGTAAATCAAGTTCATTAGAGGTATTATCAATTACACAGAAATCATCAAGCGAAGCATTATGACCACATATACAAAAAAGGTAACATGTGTTCATATATCTATGTTTTGGATTTCCCCTCTTACAGCTGAGGATGGGACAAGCTAGTCCCGAAACGTTCTGATTTATGTCAACTGATAATGTCAACCTAGTATTTATCTTAGCTTGTCTAAGTCATGGATATGTCGATGAAATAATGTAATAACAACAAATGGCTATTTTTTTCTAACCATCTACCATGTGGCTCGTCGTGGCAATCATCCTTAAAATATATGAATATGTATGTATATGTATGTATATGTATGTATATGTATGTATATGTATATGTATGTATATGTTTATGTATGTATATGTTTATGTATGTTCATGTATGTATATGTATGTATATGTATGTATATGTATATATATGTATGTATATGTATATGTATATATATATATATATATATATATATATATATATATATATATATATATATATATATATATATATATATATATATATATATATATATATATATATATATATACTGAATTTATAGCACTATATATATGACATACATCTCAACAATCCCGTCCAACATTCCTTCAACTAATGGGTTCGAGAAATGAAGCAGAATGCTAAGCTCCAAACATGAGACGTCCCTTTGCATAAACACTAGTTAAATAACTACCACCTACACATATACAAAAAAGGTAACATTTGGATCTAACAAATGATTTAATTCATCTATGATTAACAAAACATCTTCCATGAGCAATTCTCAAAATCAACCAACATCTGCCTATATGATGCAATCAAGAAAGAGAACTATACACTAACCTTTCCAGTTACAGCTTTAAGATTACTATCCACAACAACAATTCTCATTCTCACTGTAAAGCAAGAAAAAAAGCTTATCACTAAAGAAATAATTTCTATAATAGAATGATAATGACATCTAAGCTAAGTATACCTATTGCGCATGAAATCTTATTTTCAGCTTACTATGTTCAATATTTTGCTACAAATTGATTCAATGGAACACACTATCATCATAGGGGCAAATAGACACACTATTCATCATATCATGTGTAACTGCACCTAGCTATATATTTCAATACACCTTTTGGTCGCTATCCAACATTTCATACTCTGACAAGTGTCAGCTGAAAAAAGCTTTTCAGCATGCTTAAAGAATGTTCCCGCTTTTTTGAGCTATAGTGAAGCTCTGTAGTACTTTTATTCTTTGCATTTAACTGATAACCAAAGATAATGTCTGATACTCAGTGAATTCATTACACACTAATCAGACATATGGAAGGCAGCTATCAAGTGTATCCACCTTAGATTTTATCATAGATTTTATTTGTTTAAATGGAAGCATAATAACAACCACCATAACTAGCTTGATCACACTCAATGCAGATATATTTTTTGTGGTCAGAGTAACATAAATCCAAAGAAATGACACCAGATGATGCACTTACTTGCTTCGCCTGGCTTGTAGATTGGACGATCTGTCTGAATGAACATGGTTCTGCCTGTCTTCTGTATTGAAAGGCTTTTTGTAACATTTTCAAATTTCCATAGAATATTACGACCAACTCCACTTAAAGCAGCTGATACATTTGCCTCTCCTTCAATTTTGATGGTGCCAGATGAAGGAGCATTGACAGGCACCTGGTTGAGAAATATGGAACATACAAGTCACTAATGCTGTGCAGAGCCTATCAGTTTCCTTCTAACGTTTAAAAATAAAACTGTACATATGTAAGTAAGAACATGTTAAGTCACTTCAACATAGGATGCATGCACATGCTGCTGAAATGCAAAAAATTCTTCTAAACATTTTACCAGTTCTTTGTTACCTAAGTGTTTAAAGGTGAGCCAACAGAATTCTCACATATTTAGCATTTTATCCACATATAGTATTTGATGGATGATACTGTCCAATAGACCGTCTGAGGAAGTCCAATATTTACTGCTTCTATGTTCTAATATTACTCTTTCAAACAGGTCATAAGCTCCAACCAATTCTTCAGACCTTTGGCAAAAATATGCCAAATAACCATTCTCTCCCCCCCCCTCATATTCATACTATATAATATAGATTTTCAAAGTTATGCAGATAAACCTTTCTTTCAATGACTGTATTAGTGGATTTTGTCTCCTTTGAAATATATACTCCCTTCCAGCAGAATCAACATCAGAAAAACAAAATAGCTCTAGTGATGTGATCAGTCTCTCCTCTAAGCAAATGTCCAACCACAATATCCCACTCTTCGCCCATAACTACTAAGTTATCATATTTGTTCTCATTTTTGCATTTAAGCATGAGAACCTACAGTGTGCTATGGGATTTCTAACTGTATTCAATGAACAAAAGTATAGAAAATCTCTGTACATAGGTGTTACAGGAATAAAACATGTACCTAGGTGTTACAAGAAGATATTCTTCTTGAATCAAACTAATTCTGACTTGAAACCCCTCACTTTCAGTTCTCCTAAATCATGTTGCCTTTACACAAATTTTATTTTTAGTATCACTTATAGGGATCAACCTACCTTCAAAACAATTCCAGCCAAAACACCTGAAAGAGGTTAATATTATTAGAATAATTCTTCCTTCCTTAAAGAACATTTCAGATGAAACAGACAATTCTCCCTCCATTATCTTAATGTTCATTTAAATACAGAATCTTCTTAAATAAATAAACAAATATATATATAATATATATACAATATATATATTATTTATATATATATATATATATATATATATATATATATATATATATATATATATATATATATATATATATATATATATATATATATATATATATATATTTTTACCACATAATGTACTTAGGATTGGCCAGGCTATGAACTTTGATGCCAGTATTTATAATATATATTATGTAATATATATATATATATATATATATATATATATATATATATATATATATATATATATATATATATATATATATATATATATATATATATATATATATATATATTACATAATATATATTATAAATACTGGCATCAAAGTTCATAGCCTGGCCAATCCTAAGTACATTATGTGGTAAAAATATGCCAAACTCTCTCTGTTCTATAGACTACTAAACAATATTAGTAAAATAAAAATGGGAAAATACCACTTTAATGCACTGATTCTATTCAGAAACACATAAGCCACACCAAATAATGCTTACCCGGTTGCACTATTGCAAATCCAGATGATAGCACCTTATCACTGTCCTTTGCATCTCGCAGACTGGCTGTAATTTTGACTTCAAAATTTACATTGCTGGTTGTAACCAAAACTCTTTCATCTACTCCAGCTCGTAACATGCGGGGTGCATATGCAAGATAAAACCTAAAACAAAAATCCCCTATTCTAACAAAAGTTGAAAATATCGATTATATAACCTCCAATTATAAGCAAAAAACTAATGCATTCCTTGATGTTGTTGGCAAGTAATGTAATGATACTACAATAACTGGCAAAGATCTTGGAAAAATTACATTACTTTTCACTTATAAACATCCCCTACTCAGCCCCCCCCCAAACAATGTTAAATTAAACAGGATTACTCATATTAGCTTAGTCAATCCACTCTCAAATAGCACTCAAGCAACTAAGCTTTTATATCTCAATGCTGTTTTCCAGGCCATGGGATCACTAGGCTTCATGATTGATTTGAGATTTAGGTACCATTATCAAATAACCTGCATTATTCACTAGGTTTTCCAAGGATACTTGACAGAAAGGAATAACTACATACCATCTGCATTGCGGTGGACTTCTTGGCCCTTTACTACACTCATCACCCTCCAGTTCACTCGTCTGTCCACCTGCAAGAATGCTGTGAAAGGAAAATCTGGCTCATTAAACAATACTTGTCAATGGCCAACATAGCGTGAACAGAACATACACAAAAGCTTGAATAACAATGTAGTGATAATCTCAGGTAAGTACCTCTGAAATCACTCTGATTTGACAAAATGGTCTACTGACCAAAACATTATAAAGTGAAGTGCTTTATCTCCAACAGGATTCCTAGATACAGTATTCTCCCCTGTGAGAGCACCTATGCTTAAAATCAGAGGCAACATGCACACAACATGATACAATGATTACAACTGAAGCACTAGTGCCAAAGTCAGTCAAACCTGATATCCAGCAGCCAGTGCAGTAAGTGTTTTTCTGATGGTGCAATCTCTGTTTGTATGTATCACAGCACCTTTACCCAGTCAGGCCCCTCCCCCCCCCCCCCCCCGCCAAAAGAGGACACACAATATGTTTTTCAGGATGCAGGAATCATCATATTTTGGAGTTGTCGCAAGCAGAATTTTGTTAAAAGCCACTGTCAGGAATTGGGAATGAGATAAAAACAAAGAAGAAATCTGGGATCAGGAGGCCATTTAGGTACTCTCCTAACAATCGGCATAGACTAACATGTGTCTTGAAATCCAGTTGGTGGCCTATTACACCCCAACTTGACCTACATACGAAGACCAAAAACCTCTCAGCATTACAAACTCCACGCTTGTACTATCATTATATTTATCATTCCACCTAGGGTCCAAAAAACTAATGTAATAATTTCAAGCCAGACTCGTAAGAAAACAATTACTTTTTAGGTACAACAGTTGCAATGACAATCACCACTAGTGTTATCCAAGCAACTACTAAGCCCAGTTTCACTATCATTTGCTTATCCATCTTGGTGCGAGCAGTCCATACTTTAGGAATGTGAATGCCAAAATACGCCATTGTTATGTATCACAGCGACCTTTAAGAACAAACGACATCTGATAGATCAACTTTCGCACAACGATTCAGTAAAATCTGTAATCGATCCAGAGTGACGTGTTGCTCAACAGCTACAACTATCTAACGACCGTCACAAAACTAGTAAAAATGTAATCCGCGTATAACTTTAGGCAGGTTTCTCGACGTCGTCACTTGTATGGTAATATAGTTCGTCCATGTTTCGCAGGGAAACTGCAACCAAGAGCATTGACTATTGCAACTAAAACCAAAAACAGCCTACTAGAGTGTAGGTGCGTGTGTCCACTACATCGGTAATGTGTACATCGTATCTCTATTTGCACTATGTACACTGATTATATCTAAAAGAAGCCAAACAAGTCGTTGATACAAGACTCTTTTAACTTCCGCACACTTATACTGCATTGCTGTCAACAAATTGTGTACTTTCTTGTTGTTCTCCAACTGCGACACACGCAACTGATATCGAGGCTAGTTTAGCTTTTAAAAATCTGTGCGAATCTCAGGATTTCCGTAGAGATTGGATTTACGCAAAACCACTGCAAAAACCTGTTGATACTAGTCTCACCGTACCCAAGTGGGGGGGGGGGAGACTTGAAGGTGGGGCTGAGAGGTCGCTCACATTCTTCCCTAAGCCCGTCGAGAAATGATTCGAAGCCACCCGCACGCGTGCTTCATTTCTCGTGAGTGAAAACTTGATCTTAAAGCAACTATTTACATTCCAAAGTCATACACACCTTTCTTATATGAACAACTAAGTTTTGCTGAGTCTCAATATTCTTTTAAGTTTTTTTGAAAACAGTGCACTTTAGTATTGTTGAGCCAGATTTTCCATATTACCGCTCAATTAGGGGTTACCATGACTCTACTTTGAGGTTAGAGTTGCAGAAATTCCAACACAAAGCAAAACAAAGCAGCTAGCATAGAGAAAAATGGTCAGATGGCCCTCTCACAACGACTCTATGCTGGAAGACCTAGTTTACTAAAATGAACATTTACTAAAAGTAACCAAATACAATTGCAGCAAGTACATATTAATCCCTTCCAACTTCTGATTCTCTTTTCGAATTCATTATCATTTTTGCATCTTTACATTGATCTGAAAGTTGATTCCAAATTATGCTTCTCCTAAATGAAAGAGGCTCGTTTCCATACTTTTTGTCCTCGTATTAGGAAGTTGGAGAAGATTGCTTATCCTTCAAGTGTATGGAAGCACTTCTCTATTGACGACCTCCCACAGAAAGGCGGGGTTTCCAGAGGTTACAGAGGCACTTGTGATCTGTATACACTCATCATAAGTTTTTGTAATTTATTTCATGAATTATCACTTCCTCACTGCTGAGTAGGAGCTCTTCAAAACTGGAGTCATGATCATTCAGCAATCTGCCACTACAAATGAAACTAAATAAGTACTTTCCCTAACGGGTTTTCTGTAATAGCTTTGTCAATAAAGAAAGTGCCTACTTTACTTTTATTGCTACTCTTCTATCCGTATGCTCCTAACTGTATGCACGTGTGCTGAGGGTCCCCGCAGAATTATTTTTTGATTTGCGCACGTACCTAAACAGGGAATTTCCCGGAGTTCCATAAGACGTGGTCATAGAACAATTTCCTAGGAGCAAGTCCCCAGACCCTGATTGTTCAATTTCCCCTTCTGTTCGCATCAATCAAATAAAAATTTTCAAACTTAGTAATGAAGATGTTGTATCTTATGTTTATTACCACTGCAATGGATTTCTTTCAGATCGGTTATCATATTACAGGTTTCATTTTTTCACCGCAAAAACCTCTAACACCCCCCAAAGAAGTTTGAAGTTACGCCCCTGGCTGCAGCCCCCACTCGGGTGGAACTCCATTTTATTCGGGCACCTTCTACACAAATATAACAATGTTACGGAAAATAGCTGTAGCCCAATACAGCTAGACACGCATCGACTTGGGAAACGGCGATTCTGACGATTATTCTTGTTGAATCGAGCAAACAGTATGCAGCCCCCTAAAATATATGTCCTCCTGTGGTCCAGATTGCACACCTAAGATGGGGGTGACAGGGTGATGACAAGTAATAGGGAGTGGTTTAATTAGCTAAGTTAGATATTTTCTAGCTATCCTAATGATAAGGTAAAATTGCTCCGACGTACATGGGGGCCATCGGTAAGTGACGGATTATTAAGTACTTTTGGGAAGGGGGTGGAAGACATTCTCATATATTTGATGGAATTTTCGTCCTCTGTCAGATTTATGTAACAATTTTGGTCCCCACTACAGGATTTCAGAAGAAGCTCTATACTCCTTCGTTTAAAATGCTCTCTTTTTCATCCCCTCTTCCTCTCAGTGTGCAGAACTTTGGTAGCCCTCTTGGACGTCTTCCACCCCTTTCCCCTGGAAGAATTGATGACCAGTCCCTACAGTACGTAGGCTCAAAATCAGTGCAATTCTTACAAACCCACCATACACCCACCCTGTAAGCTGGAGTACGCTTTTGACTTGGCCCACCCAGCCACCCACAGTCTATACAAGGGTACGAATGTTTCTTTGATATTTCTTGAAAAAACGTAGCACATTTATAGCAACAGTTTTTCACAGTGAGCACAATGTCCATAATATTCTAACTTTTTGAATTACTTGCATCGTAGGTATGCTGAGACCTTTACAAACTCAGCCACCCGGTACGTGTGAGTACGTTTTTGACTTTACCCACCGATTGACCAACAAAGTGTACGCAGTTTCTGGACGGACCTATGCTGTTCGATACAGGCTTTTTCCACGTCAAAAAACAGGGCGGATGTTAGAATCCGCACGTCAAGAGTACGCAATAACATCTGCGGCATTGCGTATGCGAGAGAAATTATAACAAAACACACAGAACGGATAGCGTACTAACCGGTACTAAATACTTACCACTCGGCAATGTCTAAAACCGCAAGTGTGATCATCTGCACAGTAGAAAAGATGAATCTTGCATATATTTCTCCAGTCGAGACACCACAGTATGTGAAACAAACACAATCTAAGACTGGCTCTAAGACTGGCTCTAAGACTGGCCCTAACCCTGCGCTCCGCGATCCTGCCCCACGATCCTGCCCCACGACGAAATACACGGCGTAGAGTTGGTTACACGCAATTTCAACTGCCAGGATTCTTAACATCCGCCAGCAACAGAAAATAACTATGTCGGTTTTTCTTTAAAACCAAAACGTTAAGTGCACACTTGCAGTGCACACATGAGACCTTGCGCACACTTACACACCTGACCGATTTCTAGCTCGATTTCTCGTCGAAACAGGCCATACCCTACAGTCCGGCATACGTTCCCTTGTAACAGTTACTGGCTAACATTAAGCTAATAATCAATACACAAGATGGAGCAAATGAAGGAAAGAAACAGCTACTTCCCTAAAAACAAAACTCGAATGCACAACATCCAGACTCTGGCAGCATCCTCATAAAAAAAACCTTTCTGTGGAACACAGGGTGCATTCCGTGTATTTTCTACCCCGGACATTTCCCTCACTAGGCTATTCTTATATTACGCCATAATGGGGATGTCTTAACAGATGGTAGCTCCAGCCGTACGCAGAAGTTTTTTATTGTGTGTCAGCGAACCGTATAAAAAACAATCGGAGAGGGCAGTAATATAATAAAAAGCTTATTTTCACGATTCCAACAACTTCAGACAGCGATACGCCAATGAAGTGGAATGTAATCCATCTTAAGAGGCTTTCTGTTGCCAATACGCCTAGAAGCAAGATCTTTCCTTCGTACGCCAAGGGATTTTTCCAAGCTCACGCCGGATATATTCGGGCCTAACTACATGAAATGCACCCTGGTGTGGAACATGGCAGCTGCACGAGATGGCCGCTTCCAAAAATGGCCTGCTAACAGGGGTTGTTTGTATGCACGCTCATTGCTGCCGCATTTGCACACGTACATGCACATTTGGTTGCCATCAACATAACCATACTGAGCATAACTGCACGCATTCGCACCTTGCAGCTACCATCTTGCACGATGCCAAATTCATATTAGATCGCGTAAGATTGAGACATATACTACATATGCCTGTTGAACGACGACAATAGCATATATCCTTCACCGTGACAGACAGAAAATTACGTCTATTTGACAATAACACTAAGGTAACAACGTATGCTACAAAAAGCAGTAAATAAGAGCAATAGGAATTTGTAGTATGCCCAAAAACTCTACCATTATAAAGACTTAGCGTGAGAAAAACAAGTGCTGCTCGGACCATGCAAAATGCGTTGCAAAAAGATGCCATGCTTCTTAGAATGAAATGGTTATATGGAACGTAAAACTTACCTGACAATCAGCAACGCTGCTAATCGCATCATGACCATACTGTTCGCCGTTCTCAGTCGAATGACACAAACGTACGTGAAAATCTGATGTTATCTTCCGTTTTCTGTCCCTGGTAAATATGCATATAGCCTTCTTCCGGTCCTTGGACGGGGGTATTTCCTGTGACAATTTGATAGGTGTGATGTCATCTGCACGTATTTCCGGCTGATTGTATAGAGAAAGTGCAACCTCTCAGAGCTTTTGTGGTGCTTTTGTGACAGCGATAACTGATGGGTGCTACACCCCTCATGTCAAATAAACCTGTGCAATACCAAGAATTGAAAGAAATGCTAATCGATTATGATTTTCCAGAATTTCAGATAGGACTGTAGAAGGGGGGAGGCTGGGGGTTCAGTTCCCCTCTACAGTTACCAGTAGCTGGTATGGCCATTTCATTGCCAGAAATTAAAAATTTTTACTACTTCGCTACTTGAGCTAGTTTTCTTATAAAAAAACATGCCTATCGAGCATGCTTCTATTTGCTAGAAGAGGTCAACCCGTTCCCGAGCTCCCCGACGAAGATAACTAGCAAACAAATGTCGAATACCTTTGACAACATAGTGCTGAACTATTTCTAACAAACACATTGGCATATCTCTAATGCAGAATACAACATCGTCGCAGAGATCAGAGTAATTAGGGGTCAGTCATGTATAACTCTGGGCACCGGGACGGGTTAGAATTGGGGAGGGGGGTGAAAACTTTTCTAAGGACAGTTGGGGGCATGAGACTTTGTAGAGAATTTTTGAGGGGTGTGAAATCCTTTAAAGAAACAATATGAAGAAAATCAGCTAAATGATTTGCAGAAGTTTATTCATCATTGTATTTATACATGTCTAGTTGCCAGAGTTTCTTCAATGGAAATTCTTCTCTGATTAAGTCTGTGGTATCCTGTGTTATTGCAGTGTTCTAATTAGCATCCAGCACGCTGTTTGTTCAAATGAAGTTTCAAGCATAAATCAACTATTTCACGAACGCTTTCCTATGCCTTCTACAAAGAAATCTAACAGAGAATTATTTCCTCCTGTGCAAAGGTTTTCCTATCAATATTTTCCAGCAAGCAATTTTGCAGATCACATTTTTCTATAGGTGATCTTTTCAACCCCTGAAGATCTTAAAGATGAAAGTGGCAATTGCTACTTCAGAAGTAACAATGAAGAAATCTACCCTGAAATGCTTACGTATAGAAAGCAATTAGGGTGTCAAACTTTATACTTATTTCTCAATAGGGTATGAAAACTTTCGGACAAAAATCAAAGGGGTATAAAACCGTTGACCATTTTGCATTTTTCTAACCCGCCCCGGTAGCCAGAGTTATAAATGACTGACCCCTTATCAAATGAACCTCAAACGTATTTCAACGTAGGTTGAAGATTCTCGTCTGTACAAACATTTGTCAAAATTTGGGCACGAGCGTCATACGATCAGACTTCTCCAAGCAAAGTTTCCAACTCCACCATATAGTATTATTACCCTTCCTGTAGGATGGGTGCAATTAGTGCGTTGACCCCCGTTTATGTAATTGTGCAATACCGCCAAGCACTATCACTACGTCAAGCTGATCACAGGTTACGTCACATAGACCATTATTGTGTGGCTAAGCGGTCACACCTAATGAGTTTTTGTATTCTGCTTGGCACACTTTGTCCGTCATTATAATAGATTCATTTTATGGTTTATTTTAGATCCTATGCTGCGAAGATCTGTGCAACAAAAGAAAAAGCAACCCATTCTATAACTTGCACGTTTAAGAAACCTTCACTCCTTGCCTTACCACAAACTCCAAACACACCTAACTTCAGTCTGCTCAGCACGATAACTGTACTTTTCTGTGACCAACTCCCACAGTGTGAATCTTCACAGGTTATATTTAGAAGGTGCGGTGCAAGGCCAATTTCTCCAAAACCAGATACGGTAACATGTGGATGCTGAAATAGGGGCAATACATTGGGATATTTCTGAGCTGAGTCAATCGATTCCAGTCATATCTTTTATACCTTTTTGGCTTTCTGTTTACAAGAAGACGATGACAGTTCGAAATGAAAAGAGTATCGCGTGAACTCTTCAATCGGATATTAATTTCACTTCATTCATTCATTTCGTATGTTTGGTGCCGATTTTTAAGGGGACCTCTGTATGATATAGCGGTTCAATAGAGGCTGTTTTTCAGTTTCCTCTGTCCCAAAGGTACACACACGTAAAGCGTTTTATTAATCCAGACTTTTATAAAGTAAGAGCAAAATATTGTTTTATTCAACATTGCCTTACTTCACTGTCAGTTTTAATTATAAGTTTAAAAAGCATTACCTACTCGAAACAGAGTTAATTCTATTGTATTACCTACACCCAAAAGTTGGCACTCCGGTGCTGTTCGTTACTTACTGTAAATCCTCGATTTACCCATGAGGCTTATTAGAGGGGAATGCGTACTCGACGGGGATTTCGAATTTTCCCTTTCTGAGAACCTAAGCATCCTGCTCAAAATTTCTGTGAAGTCTCAAAAGGGGTAGAATTTCTGTTTGTATGTTCTTATTCACAGCCCCATTCATCTATAAGATAACTGCTATGTCACTTCACTAATGTATAATACAATTTCAATTCAGGTGAGTCGCTGATTTTTTTGTCCTAAGGTAACTTTAATGCTGTCATTACAGCTTCATACTTATCTAGAAAATGCAAGATTTTCCCGTGAAACCTCTTACAAGTATTCCCAACCAAAAACTTCTGGGAACTGGGTTCATAGGTTCCGATACGTTCTCCACCTCTGGCATCCTTGTATCGAGTGAACCATATCAATAGCACTGCTGGTGTCACAGGTCACAAGGGGGACATCTTGGAGTAGCATTGACGCAGTATACATTGCAATTTGATAACCAAATGAAACGCTTGGTTTAGAAGATGTTCCATATTGGAATAGAGAAAATTGTACAGCTTCCTCCTAAATCAGAAACGTTTTACCCTAGCACTCATATCCAATACAATGCGATGGAGGTAATAAATGAGCAAATGGTGATACTACAAAATAGTAAACAATTCTAATAATAGTTTTGAGAGCTATCTGGTACTTCAAGCAAAATTACGATAAAGCCATCATATCATTCTTGAGCAATCGCTCGAAAATACGAGATTTAGCTTTCCTGTGCAAAATCAATAACTTTATTATATCATTGTGCATGTAAATAAAATATACTTGATTTATTGTAAGGGAGTGGTCATTATTTATGACCGGGGTGGGGACTGAAGACAAAATGATGGGGAAACTGAAAAACTAAGCTGTGTTAGGTGGGGTAGAAGAATAATTTTTTACCACAGGGGTAGTGTAAAGACATATGCCATATTTAAGCATAAATGTGCCCTTGTTTTATTGTTTTCCTTTGGTGGGGTAAAGAAAACTTGACTTAAGCAAAAGGTGGGGTAACATTTTTTTGAGGGCATGTAACACGTTCTCTTCAGTCCCCACTCCGGCCATAAATAATGACCGCTCCCTAAGTAGAGTCAGTTGAACACAATAGACTCAAGCTGAACACAGAAAAATTTCAACTATGCTAGAACTGTTAAGGGATCTCATTCAAGCAATTCTGTACATCTAAACCTGATGCAATAATACTCCATATGAAACTTGCTAACTATACAACTATACATTGCGATAATATACACCAGCATATCAATAATAATGTACACTACTAAAAATCATGTTAAAATATGGTACTCTTAAGTCCGAATATTAACTTTAAAAATACAGAATTCGAGAGCGCGGCGAGTTTATGTGTGGCAACACACAAGAACAAGCTGTTTCCCTAAAAACAGTACCAAAAATCTCTTGCTCTAACCCATGCATTGCAGGAGCTAAACAGCTCCACGAGATTGCACGTGTAACATATTTTACCCTCTGCCTTGGTTGCATTGGTCGTTTTCTGGGGGGTGGGGTGGAGGCAAATATCCTCTAAAGTACCTTAGGCAGTTTAATTTCTGCGTCAGCTAAATTTAGCGAAAAGGATGGCCCAGATTTAGCGCAAGTCTGATTTAGCGAATAGCAGCTTAGATTGATTAAGGTTAGTACAAAAGTTTTAATTCAGCGAAAACATGTCATTTCGCTAAAATCGCGACGCCAAAATTGAACGGCCTAAAGTAGATCATTCGGCTTTTTCACATACAGTATGATGATTCTAAGAACTAAATTATGGATAGCCGGCAAATCTACCTTACAGAAGTCTTCCAGTGTACAAGTCTTCCAGTGTACTACCGATGCCCCTCCTAAATATTCGCAAAAACCAGCTACTGCTTAGTAGTAAATCTCTACAACTGAAAACTTTTAATTATCATTGAATATGTTGCCATTAAGAGACGTCATTCATGCACAACGAGAAACAGTAACAAGAAAAACGAGTTTAACTTCTTTCTTGTGTTCTTTCAACCGGGGGTCAATCTATTTTGAAACTAACTTAGGTACCAAGGCATGTGCGCTCGTTGTATAGAGCCAAAGCTAGTCCATGACGGTTTTCTCACCCTACACGACAAGGCTGAACACACCCACATCAATCAGAGGAAATGACACACAACAAACATCCAGTTGATATTCATTTCGAAGTTCAATAGAATACTCATGTACATGCGGCTAATGTAAGGGG
This sequence comes from Mastigias papua, assembly GCA_964019165.1. NCBI lineage: Eukaryota > Metazoa > Cnidaria > Scyphozoa > Rhizostomeae > Mastigiidae > Mastigias > Mastigias papua. Next base: position 6,501,408 of record OZ025282.1, on the reverse strand, counting down.
CGTGACCGAAAGTCTCCATTTCAATATATCACTGGTATAATTAAGAATAGTGCTACACAAACTCACTAAACTCATATCAAGTTAACTTCTATAGCTTTGGAGCGAGTCGTGGTGGGCCAGAGCGGGGACCAACGGCAGGTAAACGATAAGAGAGACCAAACTGCAAGCCCTAGCATTACACAAAACAACAAAGGGTGGCCTATAATTTAAATATTTTACAACACTCAAGAATTCCACTAGTAACCGAGTTACTAGTAGAATTCTTACTAACACTACGTTCAAGTTGTTTATAAAAAGCCCTGGAATGTAATTCCTCATAAGATCCAGAATCGTTCCATGGAAGAAATTTATCTAGGATCAAAACGTCCGACCCTAATTCTGTGTAAAGGCTAATCCACACTTTCTACTGTCAAATATCCTATCTTTTATTTTACATAGATATGTCACACCTTAGCCTACCAGACATGAAAAAGCGATACCTGTGTCTGAGACATCTACAGTTGTATGAACATGTATGATAGAACCCAACGACAATACCATCACGCTATTCCATTGATGTATTCTATAGGGTTGCAAGACGTTTTAGCATAATTTTCACTGATAAAAAGGTATCCTGTATATATATACATACATACATATACATACATACATATCATACATATATATATATATATATATATATATATATATATATATATATATATATATATATATATATATATATATATATATATATATTTATATACATATATATATATATATATATATATATATATATATATATATATATATATATATATATATATATATATATATATATATATATATATATATATATATGTATGTATGTATGTATGTATGTATATATATATATATATGGAGAAGTACATACAGACGATATTTATAGATTTTGCATATTTTGTGTCAACGATGATGTATCAATTTGAACATATATCTATTGCAGGGTATAGAGAAGCATATAACTATAAATCGGTATGGCCAAACTACGCTGAAAATATGGCGTGGCCTATCAATCTGTAACTTACCCTACCCCACCTTCCTGCTCATCGATGTCTCCATACATAGAATTTCTTACTCTGTCACCAACAGTTAGATCAAAACTTCTCGAACCAACATCTGATGCGTTCTTTTTGCTCTTTGCTCTTCTCTCGATGAAATGAGAGAAACTTTTTGTAGCTGGAAGATGGCTATCAGTCAGCACTGGGGGTTTCATTGCTGTTTGCAGCAGCGGGCTTGGAGGCCTGAAGCTCACAGCTGATAAAGTGTAGCTATGAGGCAGTTCCTGGCTTCTCTGTCGTTTAACAACAAGACCGACAGTAGTTGTGAAGTTTTTCAGCAAATTCAATGCCTCGCCTTGAGTTAGTCCCTTTAATTCCTTGCCATTAACTGACATTATTTTATCACCTTTCTGCAAACGACCATCATCGCCTGCAACGCTTCCAGGTACGAGTTTACGAACCTAAAGGCGATCAAGAATGGATACTCAGACGAGTATTTGAAAGACAGTGACACTTTGCAAGAATTTAAAAAAAAAATAAAACAGTGGAACAGAATGCCTTGCAACTGCAGATTGTGCAAAGTTTATATTAAAGATTTAGGTTTTTTGGCTTAGTTCTGTATTTATATTCTCTTTTTTTTAGTCTCTTAGTTTTAGAGTTAGTTTAGGTTGGCCTTTATTAGCTTCTTTTTTAGCTATAAATACAGCCATCTGTAAATAAATTGATGATGATGATGATGATGATGATGATGATGATGATGATGATGATGATGATGATGATGATGATGATGATGATGATGATGATGATGATGATAATGATGATGATGATGATGATGATGATGATGATGATGATGATGATGAAGTATCTCTAAAATTTACGATAAGTGTATACTGTCATATACCAAAATTGCTTCAAACAGATATCACACTATAGCTTCATTGGTCAGGTGTCAAAGAAAATAAAAATATGTAAGAAAAATGAAATGAGACTTTCAATCTGCAGAGTTGATAAAAGGGTAATGTACCATTCAAATTCAACTCACCGTCATTCCATCCACAATTTTACTTTTGGGTCCTCCTGTTACACCAATACCAAGGCCTTTGCCGCCACTTTTCTCTAAAGCAATTTCAATTGTATCCCATTCAACCTTCTTCACATCTGCCATTCCAGCATTCTTCCTCCCTTTAGGACTCTCTAACTGATTTCTACTAAGCAGGTTTCCATCTGCACTTTTTTGGAATGTTGAAAATCCTCCAATACTCTTAGGCCGAACAGCCTTGTCACTAAGGTAACTTTTCAGTGTTAGATTTGCGTCCTCGAGTTCATCATTATTCACATCAAGACCGTGTGAAGGCTTCAAGAGAATAACTTCCTTCTCAGGTTCATCACTTGATCCTGAGTTAATGGACGAGGATTTCGACAGAGCAGGTTTGGTGGCTTTAGCCAATAAAGATCTGTTGCCGTCACTGGCTCTAAGTAGGACAAGTTCAACAAGTGGTGGGGTATTCTTCAAACACTGTAAAGCCTCCGTATGTGCAGCACCTACATAAATTACATCAGTACCTAAGACATGCTTACCAAATATTGCAAAGGCTAAACGAATGGTGCCAGTGACATAAAGAACTCAAAGTATCAGAATGGTAAATGTATTTCTACATCAATAAATAAAGAAAACCTGCCCTTTGACAACTTCTAAGAGCCCCTTTTGGGCCTCAAAGGCTTGGGGGTCCTTAGGAGTTGCTCTAACCCCAGCCTACGTCGGTTACCCCACTGTATTTACCCCTAAATAATTGAGAGCGAAGATAAATACCGAGGAACCTTAGCAAACCATAAAGAGGCTGAAAGCTTGTAAGCAGCCATCTTTCTAAGTCTAAGCACTCTCTTACTGAGCCCAGAAAATGTCTAAACCTCCTCTAATGTGTCATTGAAAGCAAAATAGTCTTCTGGTTCACAACCGTGGACGCGAGACTCTTCCTAGACTCTACTCTTGTTATTTAGTCTGAAAACCGTTGGTAAGACAATTATCTTAGAACAAAACAAAACCTAGTTCGCTCTAGACTAACTTGTTAGTGCCTTTAATCCAAGCAAGATTGAGCAGAAAAGACTTTCCATAACTCACATAACCACAATTGTACAGTTGTATAGTTATGGGTAAAAACACGATTCCCAATGATATTATCCAATTCTCCATTGTATAGGAACTTTCCACTTCACTGGTTTTGCTTTCATATCTACATAATCAAGTACCACTATACTCGCTCTAGTTCGTAACAGCTGAGGACACAGAGCATAGAATCGAAAGATTTTCCACTACGGTCATTTGTCAACTTGTTCATGTTTCTGTAAAATGTGACCACTTCTTACTGTCTAAGCCTTTCCATAACTCATATAACCACAATTGTATTGTGCCTGAGTTATGGGCAACAACACAATTTGCCATGTTATTGTCCACTATATCACAAATTATTGTGGCCCATTGCGCAAAATTCTTCTACTCCACTCTTTGTTCTGCCTATATTCTATTGGAACTTTCTACCTCAATGGTTTTGCTTTCATTTTTACATAATCAAGTACAACTATGCTCTAGCTCGTACGAGCTGAAGATGACAGGGTATACAATCGAAACATTTGCTACTACAATCATTCGTGAAATTCTTTGCACTTCTGTAATATGTGAGCAAATCTAACTGTTCAAATCATTACACACAAACTGCAATAGACCATAATCGCAAAATTCAACTGACCTTCCAAATCTCGTTTATTAACTTGCAACAACTGATCACCGGGTCTGATCTGATTAGATTTTCCAGCGGCTGATTCTTTTTGCAAATTTGAAACAAGCAATATCCCTATTGGCGTGTCGCTACCACCAACGATTGTTATTCCAAGGGGACAACCGGCTTCCCTCACAAGCTTCAATAAAATGTAAACGCTTTCATACAAAAAACTACCATACTATGAAAAATTCAAGTAGAGCACGAAAAAGCGGTACCATGTTTTAGTATGCCTAAAACATGGTGTTGCTTTTTCGTGCTGTAGTGAAGTTCCGTAGTACCAACAGACTTTTCACAAAAATTCAAGTCAATAAAATGCCAATAAGAAGTTTATATTTGAATTGTAACAAAACCAGGGCCCAAACAAGTGTGGATCTGACCCATTTTTTGGAGTTGGAAATCGACACTGCGGATCTGCAATTGGTCAAAGTGTGGATTTTTAAATAGGACAAATCTATGCTACAAAAGGAGGTCTTCAAAACCAACTTAAATTTGATATGTGTGCTAATGATCATGTATAAAGATTTATTAACTTTTAGATAATTTTAGATTTACCATTTTACCAGTTAGATAACTCGCTAGTTTTTAGTTTCTGCCAAGTCTTTTGTGTATTTTTAAAGAAAGACCACATCCAATCATTTAGATATGAAACCATTTCGGATTTTAGGCTCCCATGACAGTGCGTCTAGAAGACACAACTTTGTCAAGCTTTTCTATAAATTCGTTTATAAGGAATGCTTGAACTGATTCACTGAATACAAGAATACTATGAGAGCTTGATACTTTACAATGTATAGAACTCAAATTGTCACCAAACTGTGATTTGAGGCAAGGGATGCTCAAGAGCGGAATTAACTTCTGTTTTGGACAATTTACTTTGGTAATTAATCAAAAATGTTCAAACTGTAGGGGTTTGCTCCATAATAAAAGGTACAATCTTATCAAACGAGAATTTCAGTCTTCAAATCCTGCTGAAAGATTTCAAAGTAGAAGCCATTCTTTTATACCTTTTTGTAGATTAATACCGCGTGTTTATAACACTGATTGCCTACTTAAGAAAAAGATCGAGTTCGGGTGGCTTTTAACTAAGGGAGCTGTCATTATTTATGACCGGGGTAGGGACTGAAGAGAACATGGTAGGGTAACTGAAAAAATAAGCTGTGATAGGTGGGGTAGCAGAACAATTTTTGAACACGTAGGTAGTTTAAAAACATATACCATATTTAAGCATAAATGCAGCCTTGCTTTACTGTTTTCCTTCGGTGGGGTAAAGAAAATTTGACTTAAGCAAATGGTGGCGTAAAATTTTTTTTGAGGGAACAGAATACTTTCTCTTCAGTCCCCACCCCAGCCGTAGATAATGACCACTCCCTAAACACAACAGAGACATAAATATAGGACTTCGTCCGTATCTGTTCGATACTTTGCAGCAGAAATAATAAGATTCCTCAATGTCCTTCCACTCAACTCACATTTGCCATACTTTCCCCAAAATCTACTTCCATGCTTGAAGTAAAAACTTGGGGAAGAGTTCATAATCAATATACAATAATCCCTAGCAATTCTAAAATCATAAAGCGTGTGTTCGACTTTGGAAACGAAACCCAAAATGACAACAGAACAGGGTCACACACGTCACACACGAATTTACCACAGATGAAGATTGACATAGAGTGCTACTTTTGATAATAATTGTTATTCAAACTCGAGAATAGGACATCCACTTGAAATCAGAGAGGCTATTAAAACCAAAAAGACTGTAGTGCATGTCAATGGAAAGGACAGGGCAGGGCTAATGACCTTTATCTATCACAAAATAACAGAAATTCAAGAGTTTGAAACTGTCCCCCTAGGTTACCAAAAGGTAAATATATTCCAAAGACTTGACGTTTACCTGTATTCTGAATTTACCCTCTTCAAGGTTTGAGACATCCTTGCTGTCATATCGATCAAGCTGGGGCCTTTCGGGTTCAGAATTATCTTGGGAGCTTTTATCATTATCAGATGGGACATGATCTCTCTCTGAATTCTCTGGTCCCTCCTTCAATTTCTCCCTCATTGCTTTATCAACTGTAGCATACAGCTCACCGATTTCACTTTCACTCAATATATTTCTATCAGCTTCACTGTTACTTTCGTCTCCATCTGGTACTGGGGGGAGAGGGCGTAATTCCTCAGCATCGCCTGCGTCCATCGCAGAGGCAAATGAACCCAAACTATCCATGAGGTCGATATCAAAATCCGTCGCCGGTTCTGAATTCACCTTGTCATCATTGATACCGGATTCAGTACGATATTCACCCAGGTTCATGTACTCCTTTGTCGAAAGATCGGTTTCCACGCTTCGTGGCGGCTTCGGCACAGGGTTTCTTATGTTTCCATCAATAAAATCATCTAATGGACTTGTCTTTCTAACGCTGCTCACACTGTCGTATAAGCCGTCACTGCCACTCGTTAAATGATCGTCTCGCATTGCATTCAATTGTATGTCTGATACCTCTACACCTGAAAGAAATACACCAGTTATCCACTTCTTGTGTTTTGATAGAAGGGATTACGACTACAGTAATCGATGACACTTCTTGGAAATAAACATGCAACACAACTAGAAATTTTTAAGGCATGGCTCCAAGTAACAAACAAGGGCACACTAAGAAATTTCTAAAGAGAATGTATGTTGAAATAAAATTTTCAGATTTAGAAGCAAAAGACATCGTTCGAGGAGTCTCAGGATACCACTACTTTCATGTGTAGCAAGTTTTATATGCAGATCCACTTAACAAAAATGCAAAGAACGGCTTCAAAATTCTCCAAGAAAAAGTGCACCTTTCCCTTATAAGGAAAAGAACAGGGGTCTAGACCCCAGGACCCACCCCGTAGTTGCGCGCCTGTAAAAATTGACAAACTGCACTGAACAGATGACCGAATGAACTCAACAAAAGCCCTGCATGAACACTGGCCATTGAAGAACAAAGTGAAAATATATAGTGGATTTAACCAAACAAGAGAATCAGACATTCTGGTGATGGCATATACTTATAGATTTAGTTCATAGATTCGTACACAAGAATCTGCAGTTGAGACTCCGGATCCAAACTTAACTATAATTGTTAACGACTGCACTATCCTACACTATGAGACAGCTGCAAGCAGGCATACCAAGCAACACTACAAAACCCACATACCTTGCCCATCTATGACATCTGGTGATTGGCTTATTTGTGAGTAAGGATCATCATCTGCTGGCTTAGTAACTTCATCCGCTGCTTCATTAAACTTTGCAGGGTGAATGAGTTTGCTTTCCGGGACTTCATTTGTTCTAGCCTGAGGTCCGTCGACGGTGTGGTCTGCATCATTATTCACTTCACCCAAATGTGCTTTACCTCGTGGTTGAGGCTTCTTGCTATGAAACAAGGCAGACAGCTTTGATCCTTTTTCTTTAGTTTTCTTCTCAAGTTTAACATCTTTTTTACCGAATATATTGAAAAGTGGAGACTTTAACTTGATAGGGGTGTCACTTTCGACTTTATGCATATGCTTATCTCTGCCGCGTTTCACTTCTAAACTATTGGCTCTATTAAGTGGTTGTGGCTTTGCATTTGATGCACCAACTGGGCTACCATTCGGAATGCTACTGTCTGTTTTGAACTCGGATAAATCATCTACTTCCCTATTACCACTACGCCTTATTACGGGATGATTTATATTGGAACCGGCTGATCCTTCCTTCCTATTGTCAAATCGCGGTGCTGTTTTTGTTCTCAACCTAAAATCAGGCGAAACCTTACTCAAGGGTACACTAAAAGGCTGGAGCTTGGGGTCTGTCAAATCGCTTTGGGAAGGTGCTTCGTGTCTAACTGATTCGCCATCTGAGAAATCCGAACCCCAGCCTTCACTTTCTATGACACTTTGCGGTCCAGTACTGACAATAGATGATGTCCTATTCGATTTCTTCCCAATATTTAGCTCTGTTTCCCTTCCTTCTGGTACAGTACTGAAATGTTTAGTATTATCCCATTTCCTTTCACGCGGACTGTACCCATCTTCAAACCCCTTCTTGGTGCTTAAATCAGAAGAAGCGTCACCGCTTGAATCATCAGTCGCAGGGGGTGGTGGGAAATCAAATTTCATTAATGATTGCTTTGATGCTTGTTTACGTCGAGCCACCGATTCCATTGTCGTGCCTGCTATAGGCTCTTCAAACTCTGAAAAGGTGCTTGAGCTACTAGCAGAACCATACTGGTCTACAATGTACGATTCTTTTCTGGCTTCGAGATCTCTCCTAGAATTTGCTGGGGACCCAGGTTTGCTAGATCGTCCAATACTCCTTATTCTATTAAGAAGGGGAGATGATGGCTTCTTTTTCACAGATGGCTTCTTTGGCACATAAGGTCCATCATTCGAACTAGAACCTTGGCTATTTTTCCGACCTCTCTCCGACCGATCAGAATCAGATCTGTGAAACTTGCGTGTGAGATCACCCAAAGAGCTTGATAACCTTGATGTAAAAGACGACGTCCTAGACCGCTTGCCATCTTTTTCATCCATACTACTATCCACTGGTGGTGGTGGAGCTGGACTGTGAGGTGGTGATGTTCTCGACATACGTCTTGCCATAGCAGCCGATGATCGACGGCGATTCCCTTTCGATGGTGACACTCCAATATCAATTTCTCGTCCATTTTTCTCATGATTAGAGTCAGTTATTCTGTCAATCCCTGATTCTAGTGATAACCCTTTATTGCGAACATTTTGAGCTTTTAATGACATATTTTCAAGAGACTCTGCGATTTGTTGCTCAGCTGGAGAAGAAACCAAAGACCATCGGTTAGTATTGGTTCCTCGAGTATCTTGATGGGCTGCATTAGTAGGATCATTGATCATTCTCAATGACTGCTCATCAAGCGAGGCTGTCCTTTTCATGCCTCCTTCTGAGAAAGCATCATTGATATCTTGAATACTTGATGCAGATCGCATACCCACTTCTCCAATATTTTGTGATTTTGCCTTATCATGCGCAACATGCACAATTTCCCTACCCTTTGAATCTTTTGCATTTGGGCTGTCAAGCTTGCTTTTGTTTGATGACAGAAATCTCTTTTTAAGTTTTGTTAATAAGCCTTTCTTTTTCCCAATATACCTCTCTGTGTCCATATGATCTCCCATAATTATAGGAATATGAGTGGGCGTATCCTTAGTGAGATCAGTGTATGACCCATATGGCTTTGAGTTAAGCAATGATGCTTGTGATGCATCATCGTCAAAATCTTGGCTAGAAGACTCCAAACCTGTATTCCACATTGGCGGAGACAATAATCGTGAGTTCACTGACCCATCTACTGGTGTTTCTGTGCTGTCAGTATGTGTCAGGAGAGTTGAATCAAGAAAGTTCAAAGCAGAAGATACACTGCCATTATTACTAACGAAAGAGTGAGAACGGGATGGTGCACCCTCTGGTACTCCTCGAATATCCATTGGGTGAGCAGCTTCATTGCTAGCACCATTCATTGAAGGAGCACCTGGAGGTTCTGGTATTGAACATAAAGAACTCTTGTCATCCAGGTCATCACTATGACTTCTAGCTCTCAAACCTTTTGAATCTGTTACGTCATAGATGTTACTATGCACAAGTTCTTGACTTTCTGACATATAGACTTTCTCTTGAACAAGTGATAGGTTCAGATTTGTAAGCCTACGAGGAGGTGGTACAAGGCTTGACTCACTTTCAGAAGAGCTGGTTGCAGACTGACTGCACTGGCCTCGAATTGTAGCCTCCGAATCATGATTGGAACCTCTATCTGAATTTCTTGATTGAAAATCTCCATATTGGCTAGAATGGCCAGCAGGGTTTTGGTTTGAAAGCTCAATCTGGGGCTTTGGTGGTGGTGGAGGTAATGCCGTGAAAATACTATCGTTATCAGAATCGTCCCCTTGCACTTCACCAAATACAGGGGGTGGACTAACAGGGGCAAAAGATTCGTCCACATCATCTAATCTTCTGTCTAGCTGATGTACATTCAAAGGTAGTACGGGACGCGGAGGAGCACTTGGCAGGCTTTCCATGTCACTTACGTCATCTCGAAAGCTAGCTTTACTTACCCCATCCAATGGATCTAGATGGTGATATCTCAAATTTCTAGATTGTTGTTCACTATCAGCTATAGTTGATTGATCAAAAACAGGTGGCGGAGGAGGAGAGACAACTTGGAAATCACTTTCTGTAGAAAAGACACTTTCAGGAAAAGGTGCTTGTTTAGGACTGGCTAAATCGTTGGCAGTTTGCTTTGAAATTATTAAATCTTGCCGAACATTTACGAATTGTGCATTACTTTTCCTTCGAAGAATCTCCTCACTGATCTTAGAAGACTTTGCAATCAGCTGAATATTTCCTCTAGGCACAGAATTTATTATCTCTTGCACTCTTGATATCGGTTTTCCACTCACTTCTTCTCCATTCACTGACAGTAATATATCACCAGTTCTGCAATATAAATGATTCAGAAATAGGAAACCCCAAGGAAAATTCAAAGCGAAATGCTTTGGTAAGAAAAGGGACCCTTAACAATATTACTTTTTAATTGTAAAAGTGCTATATAGCGTCGAGGTGAATATTTGATTCATAACAAGACAACTATAAACATTCAAGATAGAGATGGGATGACAAGTCAGATGGTGGCTTTTATTGTTCACAACAAACTATGAATAAATGATTGGATATTTCTTTTTAATCATATCACAATATGTTTCATTTACTTATTGATCACAAATTCCCCCTTTATGAATGGAAAAGGCCAACTACATATATTTATCATGAATTTACTACAGTTGCCAGTACTTAAAAGTTCTATTATAAGCTGGAATACAACAATACTTTTACTCTCAAAAAACCCATACCTAATATTACCATCTCTTCCAACAAGGCCTGTTGGTGAAATTTCAGCGATCATAACCTGCTCTTCCTCATCGAGCATCACCTTGATTCCCAAGCTTTTAAACATTCTTTGATATTCGATTACAAAAGGTTGTATTTCAGATCTCTGTCCAAATGTCAATAGGGAAGTATTAAAAGCAGGTGCCTCACTTTCTTCCACATCACTATACTCATCTTCATTGCCATCTGTTGAAGAGAACCTTCGTCTAGTTCTGTCAGTTTCCACTAGAGTTTCATTCTCATTATGGTCCACATACATCTCTGAATTCAGGTTGAGCTTGTTCCTTGTCTTGTGTAATACGGCTTTCTGTTCTTCGATGTCTAAGGAGCTCGCTCTCCTCAGCTTTTGAGCAGCAGTCTCCTCCATCACAGATCCAAGAGGTGACCCAGCCCTGTGCACAAAATCCAACTTTCTTACTCTTGGTTTAATGTCCTTTCCCCCATCCTCCAAATGTGGAATCCCCATCGATGATGCAGCCTCACTATTGATAGATTCAATTGTACTATGGCGAACAAGTGAGGGCCTGTACAAACTTGGATAAAATTTCCCGTCACCTCGAATAGATCCTGGAATAATGGCATCACGAGAATCCCGCTTCATTAACGCCGGAGGTCGTTGTTGAGGCTGCACGCGAGGAATTTCGTCCTGTTTAGGTTTCTGCTTTTTTGCCTCCTGTTCTTGTTCTAATAGGAGATCTTTGGTCTTATCTCTGAAAACAACTATCTTGACAGCTGTTCCAGAGCGTTTTAAAATTTGCAAAGCAGCTGGATGGCTGAGGTCTTTCATGACGTTTCCATTCACAGAGTAGATAAAATCCCCCACCTGAATACGGCCATCAGCTTCAGCAACACTGCCTGGCATTATGCGACGTACCTGTTGTGAAAACAGAGCATGCCAATCTTTAGAAAGGGTACTTCACCATATAAAATATGGCATGCATGGCACACAATACACATGAAAAGCAAGCAATGGAATAGGAGCTATGGAAAATAGGTAAATATGAAGCCATGAACAAAAATCCAGTACCATAATATCAACTAAATTCCTAAAATCACCTACATATATGACATGTATGTATATATATATATATATATATATATATATATATATATATATATATATATATATATATATATATATATATATATATATATATATATGATAATTAAACGTTTTGTGAAAATATGTAAAGGTATTGTATGAACAGGGGTAGATCACGAAGAGAAAAAACGAGTCGCCCTAACAGGGGAAGTCAATACCAGAATAATACAACGTAAAAATCTGAAGCTATACCTGAAAGAATCCTGCACAGTTATCATGATTCGACACGAGGCTAATTCCAAGAGATGCTCGCTCTTTCTTCTCAAGCTCAATTAGATGCGCGTTCACTCCCTCAGGGACATCACACGGCAAAGGCATTAAGCTGCTTCGTGATGGTGCCGACTCCGTCTCCTGTGTAGCATTTGTATTACTTGAGGAGGATTTATCAAAGGTGATGCTTTTATCAACTTCACTAATACTTGCACCAGAATCTATTGACGTTTGCATGGGGTCTTTAGCATATTCAGAGTCAGCCATATTTTCTACAGTTTTAATCAACAATTTCATTTCATCAGGATATGATTCAGTAGAATCTTTGAATGATTCACTTAGCTGTGCGAGCTTCCTTCTATTCGAGCGAGCTGTTGAAGAGTCCTCTTCCATACTGATTCCTGGAATGACACTGCGCCGTCTTATGTACGGCATAGCTGGCGCCTTGGATGATTCATTTATGATATTCGGTACTTCATACGAGGACGTATTTGTTGGAACTTGTGATTTGTCAATAGTTACTTGGATAGTGGCGCCTTGTTTCTTTCGCTGCTTTGGAGATGGAACTATCGAAACGGGCTGGATTGAAATGTGGTGTGTAGTCTCAACACTAACAGCTCTTCTCACGACAATCTCACATTTCGATGGCATCTCCTTGAAAAGTTTCACCACTTCCTCTTGTGACAATCCACTCAGCTGGCTTCCATTCACCTCCAATATCTCATCCCCCTCTTGTATACCGCTGCTACCACCTGATGCCAATTCTGCAGCACCACCGGGTAGAATTGTCTTGACATAAACTCGTCCAGTCACATCAGTATCAGTTCGTTTTTCAACACTGACACCCATCCCCAGAGAACCTAGGACAAAATGTGTCCCAAGATATAGTTACATCAAGTGCACAAGTCAAAATGTTCGTTTAAAATAAAACAAGCCTATATATAGCAACTGTGAGGATTTACCCTAAAATTACCAAACATAAGAGGGAATTAGCAAATCACGGTGGTAAGCAGCACTCAAATAAATGTTAAAATAAATAACGGAATCAAAGTTCATCCTCATAATCTATAAAAAAGGAAATAAAAAATTGCACCAATCAACTCTGTTACTAGAAAGTAAACTAAGACAAACATGCCATCTCGCATATCTATCGTAAACAAATGGGAAGAACTAACAACTAATTGCCACTTAATCTTCACCTGTGATAGATTTGTTCTTATCAATTGTTAGAATTTCTACAATTTTCCCAGGATCTTTGTACTTCACCATCGATTCTGATAAATTTACTGATCCACTGAAAGTCTGTACTACATCTTGGGAGGCATTATCATTATCATCACAAAGAGGAGGTGGAGGAGCAATGGTGGTCCAACCATCAATGTTGGATGCTGTAAGATGTTGTTCTGTGGTTGTAGACTTATACGCTTGATCAAGAATAGCCGGATCGTTCATTGAAGCTACGCGGACCCGCACAGCTGACGGTAACTTCGACTGACTGACGAACGATGCAAATGACATGCTATCCTATAAAATATGCTTATTCATCTAAATATATTTACATAATACAACATATATACATATATTTATAAATAAATAAGTATCTATTTTATAAATAAATACTTATACTTATATGTATTCATATATTTAAATACATATTCATATACTATACATATATATATATATATATATATATATATATATATATATATATATATATATATATATATATATATATATATATATATATATATATATATATATATGTGTGTGTGTGTGTGTGTGTGTGTGTGTGTGTGTGTGTGTGTGTGTGTTTGTGTGTTACAATGATACAATAATCTATTTTGACCGGCGGAATGAAATGTCAGTAAACTAACAAAAGTAGACTGATGCAGCCTGTCTGCAATATTCTGATATATCTACATAAACGTGATGTAGAATCTCAAAAATCTCAAAACAATCTCAAAAAGGAAAATTCTTACATCGTAGCCATTATCTGAGCCTTCTGAGCCGCATATAGAGATCTCTGACTTCAGACTATTTTTCCGCTCTGGACCTAAGACAATGTTGACAAATCATAGATCAATTTTGAGTAGCAAAACGTACTTCGACAAGAAAGCTCAGCAATAGAAGAAAAGTAACAAAAAAATTTTTGAGCATGGTTTCGCTAAAACTTATGCACACAAGTCATAGAACAGACGATGTATTTAGGGTGAGCAACAGAATTAAGACTGTACATAGCCAGTGAGCACTTGTCCGTGAAAAGAACTTTGAGCGAAAAATACACTGCTCTCCATCCCCACTAAAAACATAAGGTAGAACAACTGATTCATGAGCCTCTATGTTACAACACAGCAGCCTCCTTACGTATAGAAGGCCTACGCAACAGACTGTGGTTCATTTCTGACAAGCTGATTTAGTACCTAGAATCTTAAACTTCTTTCTACTCTAAATCGCATAGGAAAAGCAAATGATACCTGATAGATGTCTGGCCGGTGTCATCAGATCAGCCAAATGCTCTGATACCGGAGAAACAGGTGTCCTCAAATCCATTAAATTCCCCCATTTTGATAACGCACCATCCCCTGCATCAGATATGGCTTTCTTCGCTCTGTGATTTGAACTTCTCTTACTCGAATTAGCAGTACTCTTCTTTCTCTTAATTTTGAATGCTACACTACCAGGCTGAAGATTACCAAGGATATTATAAGCTTCATCTAGTGTCGCTTGATACAGTCCCAGAGAATTCACCTCCAGAATATGGTCCCCTTTCCTGTGAACAAATGTTAAAAGGGATGTATCAGTTATCAATCCCAAAATTGATCATCACATATAGTTCTAGCAACTATGGTCGATAAAGTAGCATGCATGCAAAAAGGCTATAAAACTCTACCTGATTACAAATCACTGTCTCGGATGATTTCATTACAAAGTTAGAAAACTAAAGAAAACGTTTTCACATGAAAATACTGGAAGGTTACATTTCGACTTAAAACCATAGACCAGGTTCAAAGAATAGAACAACATGGCATAATACATGACTGTGATATTAAATAAACAAAAACCTTAGCCTGCCATCCTTTTGCGCAACAGAACCATCAGCGATATGGTGCACAAAGATACCATAATTGTTCGTGCCTCGTTTTCCTGAGCAACCCACACCTATACCGAGGCCGGTATTAGCAGCTGAAAATAAGAAAGTTCAGAAGTATACGCTACCATACTCAAAAATCCCACAGACACCAGATGAAGGGTACTCACAACAAAAGAGAGGGATAAACCAGGAGATTATATGTGCACTCAGCACAGTTCGGCCTCTTCTGCATACTTATTTATTTCAAATTAGATCCCATTTATGTAGCAATTCCCAGAAACCTAATTTCAATCTCCATTGCTATAGAATGAGGATCAGTCACAGGGAGGGAGAAATACAATGAAGACCCCAATGTCCATGATTAATTATTAGGAGACTTCTCTTTTCTTCCTGTGCAAACATCACTCTACCAACACAAAATTTCTCAATATGAATGAAAGAGAGGTGGCCACGAAGAATTTCAAGAGAATATGTGACCTGGTCACATGGAATGGACTGGCTTGCTAAAGTGAAATGATTTCCTCCAGGCCCGTAGCCAAGGGGGACCTGGGGGGCAAGGCCCCCTGGACATGTGAAATTTGACTCTGTACCCCCCTACAGAAATGAATTATATAATTATATATATATATATATATATATATATTGGCTGTGCCCTCCTTGCGAAATCAAGCTGGCTACGGGCCTGATTCCCTCCCTATTCGAGCTATTCTACAAGCAGCCTTCGCATAAGAACGAGTCATATATCCCTCGATATCGAGCTAAAAAATACCACGTGATTATCTAGTACCAATGACAACATTAAACATTTAGCTGTACATGCATTGTAATACACTTCTAGGATGACCACGTGGTGGTTTTCAATTCGACAGGGGATATGGCCCGGTTACATAACTCTCATGCCATCTCGTTTTAGAAGCTTGAAGACAAAGCCACAAGTTATGAAGTTATTGTAATGACGAAATTAATGAATTATCTTTCTATGCGTTCAGTTACATAGAAATTTGCGAACATCAGTACGCAAGTTCAAAGAGGGCCTTCACAAATATCATCTCAATATTCCATGAGTGATGGCTCAATTTATACGCTTTTTAATGGATATCAACACTGGACAGAGCATTTGAACATACCTTTGATGAGATTCACATCGAACACATGGCATTTATCATCCACTGACAGATTCAATGGCAAATCTGGAGCACTCATCCTATATTTAGAGTGGGTACTAGATGCACTCGAGAGCCTTCTCTGCTTCACTCTTTTAACGCGTAACTGGACGATTCCCTGTGCAGACTGGAAAGAATAGTCCATAAATACCAAAAGCAACAAAACCACATTGTCGATCAAATTTAAGCTGTGAATCCATTATACTTAAAACTAATTCAAAAAATAAAATATCCAAAAACAAACCCTCTTATCAATACACGGACTTACTTTCTACCTTGAAAAACAGACGTAGATTGACGAAATGATAAGATTTGTAATGATAATAATCACTCATTAAGTATTCCACTAAGCAAAATAACTTTGGAGTTTGGCTATAATGAATGATAAGCAGATCAAACAAGCTACAATCCAGAAAGGATTCCAAAAACATTCCAAATCATTCACTCTATTGTTGACCTAATTCTGACAGGGTGAAAGCCGCGACTGATGTCGAGTCTGCAAATCAAAAGATGAGAAAGGAAAATTTAAGCCCTTCCTGAATTATTGTTTCTTTATTCATTACGATTTCTGTCTGCCTGTCTGGCATGCCAAATGGTTTCTTTTTGACGACTTGCCTCGTAACTAGTCAATCCTCCATGAACCAGAAGGTTCACATACTCCAGGTCAAGCAGCCTACAGTTGCTATGGTAACAAAATCACGCTAAGTGTCGTAAAACGATCAAATACAAACAGAACAGAACAGAACAGAACAGAACAGAACAGAACATGTTTATTGTGGCCGGTTTATATTCCATCAATGTGGTATCATGCGATAAGAGCAGGAAATTATCCAAACTAAATGCCTCTATTTCGGTGGCCCTCAATCGAGTTTCACAATAAACTGACGGCAATTTGAATCTGACAGTGCCATTCCTGTTACTACTACTCCAGGAAAATTCGCAAGATAATTTGCCTTACATGGGCAACTTCCACAACAGTCCACAATTCTACATTAGGGTTGGGAGTCGAAGCACCCAGCCTTATAAAGTTCAATTATATGCTCCATTATATGAGGCACTAGCATATTTTTCACCCCTTTCAATATTTTGATATTTTATGCTAAGTTGCTCCAATTCCACCTCTCTGAAACAGACAACGAAACTTTTCGTCGAAATGTGGATTTGGGTATAACTCAGTGCGGAACACCATATCGCACTTAAAACATACTTCAGTACGCAAAAAAGCATGTAAACAATCGCATCGAACCATTTCGCAAGACAGATATCAAACATGACTCTATTGTCAGGATTAAGAGTTAATTTCATATCTAAACCACAGCGAGCATCCACGAATTTTGAGAGGGGGTACTACTACCTTGCAGCCTCAAAAGCTCTCCTTCCAGCGTGACGATAACGTCTATATTTGTAAGCATATCATGCCACATGTTAGACACTAACGTCATCAGTCGCTGGAAGTGGGTAAGCCGGATATTGGTTCATGAAGGGACGGAATCATGCAAACAAAATAGTTGAGAAAACAAAATGAAATGTGCTAAAAAACAGAGTAAAAGATCATATTACCTTGAAGATCTTGATTGCTTCATTGTGAGTACACCCCTTTATGTTTTGGCCATTGACTTTCAAAATTTCATCACCTGGATCGGAAAGCGGAAGAAAGAAATTGGCACTAAAATACGAAGGTCACTCGTGATAAGGTCGAAGATGCCCATCTTTGTACATACACCCGTACTACTAGCAAACATCAAGTCTAAATCGTGTCATGAAAGTATGTGGTCCTACTCTTTTGACGGTTCATCGCCAGCCCATTCAAGCTAAAGCTTTCACATCCAAAACCAATATTAAACCCAGAACGTCAAGTGATGTATAAGAACAATCGTTGGATGCAGCGAAGCCTCGTAATCAGATGTTAGTCCGACTGTTGGTCATAAATTCAGGATTCATGCATTTCCTGGCTAAAAATCATTTTTATATTTTCCCTGATATTGGATACCACCGAAGACAGCAAAATGATAATCGACATTAAGTTCGTATGCATGCATGCGTCTGACACTTTTAGAGAAAATCTGTTGAAGACAAAGGGAGGGATGCCTAACGCTCCTCAAATGACTTTCCTTGATTACCAAGAACAAATGAACAAACGTGTTTCGGAACAAGAGAATGACAACAAAGCGTGATTTATCTAACACAACAATAAACACAATATGGTCTACAGCTTTGTTATTCCCATGTGATGGCAAAGAGCAAATAACAGAAATCCTTTCACAATTAACCACTGCAGAACGTGCGTAAATAAAGGATTCTACTTCAATCACAAGATTTATGAATTTAAAGCCGCACCTTCGGAAGCTTTGCGTCAAAACCTGTTTCCATGGAAGCAAAGAACTTACCTGCCAAACACAAAGTAATGAGTACACTCTAATGATTGCTGAAGATCCGACCGGAGCCGGTCATAAGCTGTCTGGCTTGGCAAGAAAGGAGAGAGAGAGGGGTAGAAAGAGTTCGACCTCCTTGACTAAACTGAAAAGCTGTCTTCTTACTATGGACAATACCTATGAACTTAACATTATCGATGTAGAAAATTCATAGCTTCCGCCTTGCCAGCAAAACACCGGATCAACTATATGGAAAGCACGAGAAATCCGAGCCCTGCAATGGCTCAAGCACAGAATAGATAATAGGCTCAAGTGCAAGCTTTTACATCAACGAAAGCTTTGTTAATTTTGACTATATCATGTTACTTTATCAAGTTGTTTACTAACAGAAAGTTAATACGTTTCAGCTGAGACTGTCGTTGACGCATTTGTATTGAGGATGAGAGCAGTTTACCTTTCCTCAGGCTATGTGCACTAGGCACTGACCATCATTTTTTGAGAGTGAAATTCCATATTGGGAATACTGTAACTTGTCTACTAGGCCCCCGGGGGACTTATTGTTTTCAAGCACTGTAGAGGGGGGTTGTTGGAGAGGAGGGGCTTAGTAATTTGTTAAACATTGAAAAAATTTTCTATCATACACAAAGATGTATATTTTAGGAATCTTTATCAATAACATGGTCGTCTTCATCAATTATTGCAATTTCTATTTGCAGCCCATGGATGTTTGAGTCCGATTTGGACTTTTTGAGTACAAATGAACGTCATCTATACCCTAGAGTTTATGCTTTTTATCAAGATGAATGATTTTTGGCATTATTCACATTTCTAAGGGGAGATCTTAATTGGAGAGGGGACTTCATAAATTTTTCTTCTACAATGGGGGGGGGCTAAATGGACAGGGAGACATAAGAAGAGAAATTACGTTATCTTGCATTCAGATATAAGCTTCACATTGTAATTTCGTGAGGCAATATACCTTAATGCCCAAATACCCAAGTGCCGATCGAGCTTGGCAATGTTCCCTGCAAGTAAACTGGCATGCTAACTATGTTAGTACAGGCACATCTTCGTCTTCACTCACCAACACCACCACCATCATCATGTTCACCATCATCATATGTTCAACATCATCAATCATCAATCATCAATCATCAATCATCAATCATCAATCATCGTCATCATCATCATCACTTTAACACTAGCTATCACCATACGCTTCTCCATCACATCATCATATCATCAATCATATAATCACAGCCATCACTAGCATTATACTTTTCATTATTATGACTGCCATCATTGTCTATCAAAATGATTATCGAAGATACCAATCAATCAATCAATCAATCAATCAATCAATCAATCAATCAAAATTATCTATCACTATCCCAATAATCAAACAACGGACGTCATAAAAATCACTGTCAATCATCTATCATCATCAGCATTATCACGACAGCTTTTACCAGAAACACTACCCTGACCATCATAAAAAGGTGCTTGCTTAAAAATTCCTTACCGATTCTTAACCTGCCATCCTCCGCTACTGCCCCTCCTGGTAATATAGTTTTGACATAAATGCCAAGCTGGCCTTTACCAACATCACTGCCCCCAACGATTGAAAAACCTAGGCCTTTCCTGTTCTTATCTTTACGCAGTGTAACATCTATGAAACCAGTGGTAGCATCTGACCGTGCCTCCTCAATGTGACTATCAAGCTGATGATCTAGCTCAGGTGCCGGTGATTGAGAAGAGGTCCTTTTATTCTCTCCAACAACTGATCTTGGACTCGATTGCCCATTTGTTTCAACTGGACTCTCGATGACACGGCGTGCCTAAATAGCCACAAAAATTTGGAATTTTAAGTTAACAATGGAATCTATCATTAGCAACCCAAAAGGTTCAAAAGAGAGTAAGGACTCTGTATAGCCTCCAGTTCTTCAGTATGGATGCAAAATAATTCAACCTTGCAGCATACAAATCACTTCAAACACAATAGTAAAATTCAATAAAAGCTCAATTGGGCTCATAAATATTTCAATTCAACAAAACATCATTGCAATACGTCACTAAATCATAAGTTTAAATGACATGTTAGAACTGCAAACAGAAAAACGACTGTGGTTCCACACTAAGATGTTCTATTGCTGAACTTTCTAAATTTTTTCTTATTGCTATTTTCATGTGAACGACATTGTGTAAACTTGCCCAGGCGCAAACAATGAACAGAGAAACATAATATCAAAACACTGTGTACGCTTAGTACAAAACTTTGTGAATGTCTGCGGTACAGCGGTCGATTGAATATAGAGGTGTAATGTACTGAAGTAATGAGTTAATTATTCAAGCAAATTCACACAATATCCGACGTCTACGATTCAATTAGTGCCATACCCCAAAGAGAGAAAGTAACACCCCTAGCCAAAAACAACTTGGCTGGTATATGCTCGTTAGTGCTCAAAACACTTTCTATCAACCGTGTCATTTCAATTTCAAACAGCTACTAATACAGGCCTGGCCATTTAACGTAGAATTGCACGCGTGCGCCTCCCCGCCGTCCTCGATCATCCGAGGCGGACAATGTATCACCCATCTTGTTGGTTTTTTCTAGAAACCACCCATCCTAGTTTCTGATTTCGGCGAATTGCTATCCACTTTTCGAATTGTCTGTTGGTACTGCAGAGCTCCACTATGGCTCGAAAAAGCGGGAAAATTCTTTAAGTACACTGAAAAGTTTTTTCTACCGACACTCATCACAGTATGAAACATCGATAACGACCGAAAGGTGAACGGAAATATATAGCCAGATGCGGGCAGATGCTATCATGTATGTTATTAAACCCCTTTTATCTTAGTTCAAATGTATGAGTGTTTTCTTTTTAGATATGCTTCAAGGCATTTCCAAACCAATCTAATGTATTGTACAAATCGTCCGCCCGACGCCAACCAAGAGGGCGATTCATCCCACGCCTACTCAAATTCTTATGACGAGGCCTGCTAATACTATACTATCCTTAAGCAGTCATGTTCATCTACTTCATACACCTTGAGCTTCTATCATCGTGTAGTAAGACTGAGCCAGACATTCATCTAAATTCTCCAATAAAAATTCACCTTATTTTCCCGACAAGGTCTCCTACAGCAGTACAAGACTTTAAAATCGATGCCAACGGCAAGTTATTGTAGCTAATATATCATAAAAAAGTTCTAGCTTACCTTCTTACGATAAAATCTTCTACCAGATTCATCAGATGTGCTCACTTCTAGAGATGAAGTTGAAAGTCTATTCCTCCTTCTTCTTGAAGCATTTGGTGACGATGCAGCGGAAGGTGAAAGGAGGGTATCTTCATCCTACAAATAAAGACAACCACCAAACAATTTAATACTGCGTTTGGAAGGAAAACAAGACATATCAATTTTTCATAAATCTTGGGAGTTCCTAAACGGAAAGGAACGAAACAATCGGCACATAGATATGGAAATAAGTCTCAAAAAACGACTTCTTCATCCATGGTATAGATCAAAATAAATAACAATGGATGCACCGTACGGTTTGTTGCAACTACCTTCAATTTCCATTATTTTACAATATGTTCCTCTTTATTTATCTACATGTAATGGTAATACCGTACTATTTCTTGATACACCAAATACCATAAAAATAAGAATGCCATGCAATAAGGCCAACTTACTATATCTCTTGCTATAACAAGCTGAACTACAGATAATGAAGATGATGAGAGGAGTTCAACAGCTTCGCCATAAGTTAGTCCTATCAAATGCCTTCCATTGATCCACAACAACTCATCGCCAATTTTCAGACGACCATCCCTGCAAAAAATGAAATCCTTAGCGAACGTGGTCCACAAAGACTGTATACAGCGAAACGTCCCATACGCAATGAATTAATGATGCAGCACTTTGCATATACCTAAGACAATCGAGTAGTCAATTGTTTGAACAAGAGACGAATTGAAAATAGTTTAGAAGTAATCCGAGGGTTGGATTAACGGGGGCGGATACTATTCTGTGCTAGAGATAAATGGCCTAGAGGGCAACGCAAGTTTGCATCTAATGGTGATACTGATATTCCAGAAATATACAATTTTCTACCTAGTTGTTCTATTCTCAAAAGGACGTGCATATTCTTAGTTCCCAGAACTATCCTCAGGTCTAACGTTCTTTGAAATAAGAGGACAAAGAATAAATGTGGGAGGTTAGAGATTTCCTCAAAACAGAATGAAGTGGAGGCTAATTACTCCCTACAACAAAGTAATCCCGAGTAATCCTTATTCTTATCCCGCCCCGTATGCAGAACTACAATGTTTTGAATTGCAGTCTACCCAAGGCTTTCACGTTCTGAAACTATGGACGCGCGATCAACAACGCATGCGAGCAGAGTGGGGTGCACGATTAACAATGATCTGGCAGCACAACATAACGAGCTTTCTCTACACAACATAACGAGCTTGCAACTAAACGTTGAATCGAAACATTTAGCGTACTCCAGATATCGCGCTCAACAAAGAAAGAGACATCACTGGGCGCGTGATTCATCACTCCTGGGGGCTTACTTATTTTTTTATACCTATTAGCGGGAGCCTATACGATGGGACCGCTAATTCGAGGGGGGGACTTGCAAGATTATTTGACGTAAGCCACCTAAAAAGTTCATTGTCAAAACGCCTATCTCCATAATCTTAAAAGAAGAGTCTAAATGTAAGCATCAAGGTTTTCATCATCTTCTGTCATGGGGGCTTATTGGAGGGGGCTTTATTGAGGGGGCCAATTTGAGGAGTTAGAGTAAACATTAAAGGAAATAGAGTAGCACATCTCCTCCCACCTGGCAGCAGCACCATCATCCATAATATGAGATATAAAGATCCCATTATTTCCCTCTTCAGGAGAATTTTTTCCACCAGTTACTTGTATACCAAGACCCCTTGCACCTTTGTCATTTATAAGGTGCATCTTTTTCACTGTCCGCTTCTATATAGCATGGAAGATGAGACACATTAACAATTTAATAATGATAGAGATTTAGAATACAGAATGGTCAACCAACCTACCAAGCAATCAATTAGTCAATCAATCATTCTATCAATCAATAACTAGTCACAAACCTGAATCAATAGGAAATCTAGTCAATGCAATCACACATAAATATTAAGCCAATCAGCACATCTAATAATCAAATAATCAGTGAATCAATCATTCAAATGATTGACATAATTTGCCACAAAAAAATCCATCAAATAAATTTTCAGTAGATAAACATCATCACACAAAAATTCAAACAATTACTTGGAAATTTGTTATGATAAATTTTGTCATGGATAATTAGCACAGAAATGATGCCAAGACACTTCTAATATCCTAGGAGGCAGGACAAATAGGTCTTCAAGTATTCAGCAAGGTGTTCAGACATAAAAGTACCAACTTCTGGAGCTTTTGTAATTTGAGTCATCCCTCTAGTAGCATGAAAGTGGTATATTTGATCTCACTTTATGTCAAAGCAAGTCAAAAGAGATGAAGGACTTGTGCAGCAAAAGTATGGAAAACAGATGGAGAATGTTATGAAGTTGGCAATAAAGACCATTAGAACTATTTTTATCAAATGATGATGCAAAAAAACTTGGTCCAAGGAGTGAGAATTATGATGATGATTATGATGATGATGAAGATAATAAGATTGATGACATTACTTGTATTGACTAATTCCAAGGATATACAATGTCGATTTCTGATATAATATATTAGTTCTGTACTCTTAAAAGTCTTGAAAGCTAAAAATTCTGTCATAAAAAAGTTTATCTCATTTGAGAATCTGCCCAAGACAATTGTTTATTAAAACTGTCAAAAATTTTGTCACAATGAAAATTACTGTATAGCTAATGTCCAAAACTTTCATTTGATTTAATCAACTTCATGAACATTAATACATGAAGATTTAAATAGTATAAAATGAGCTCTATATCACTTAGAAAATTTGACAAAGTGAATAATTGTTTACCTTGGTAGTGATTGAGGAATTTGTGACTTTGCTTTCAGTAGAACCATCAGATCTCATTCCCTCATCATCACCATAATCACAGTCTGTAACAGACTGTCTCATTCCACTTGATGTTGACAATGCAGAGCAAGAGCTTGAAATACTCCCACTGAACTTCTGTTTTCTTTTCATAAAAGGAGAGCTGTCATGATCATCTGAATCTGATGCTGTTTGAGCTTTACGGTAAATGGCAACACAAAGTTTACCAGAACGCAGAGCACTGTTGAAATGCCACCTTTGAATAAAATGAACCATATTACTGATACATAGAGACAAGGCAGAAGTTCCCTTTTCACATGAGTTAGCCTTTAGACTACCGCCCTCTTCCTGCGATGATGTACTGAAAATGCTTTGGCAACTAAAACCCACCCCTCTTCTTCACATAGCAATGTAGCCATGAGTGCTACCACTCATAGACAGCAATAGAAAAGGGGAGCTCTTCAATTACAGATATTAATGCTCAAACCAACATAAAACTCAGCATATCATCTCAAACAATTCAAATGATCCTAATATTCCTGTGGACAGCCAGATTCTAAACCACTAGATGGGCAAATCAGAACAAAAACAACAGAGTATCAAAGTCTAACACAAAATAAATGATATATCTCTTCCGACAAGATTTCTTGGAATCTCTTAAACAATAATCTGCCAAATCTGAATCTGCAAAGGACTCAGAAGAACATGAAGATTTATAACATCTACCAGTGAATGAAGAGGTGACAATAATCCAACAGGAGCATGGCACTGATGACATGTTACAATAGTGCATGCTCAATCATCAGCAATGCAGGCTAGCTGTTTATAGTAATACGAATAATTCAGTTTCCCATCTCACATGTAAACATGATGTAAACAACATCTCACATGACATGATGGTCAACATGTCAGTGCACTATTGAAAGAACATTTCACAAAAATATGTACAAAACTCTCCAATACAGATAAACTGGCAAAACATATCAAAGCAGAAAGTGATAAAGCAACATATCATCCCTTTAGATTATGATAAAGCATGTGCAGCACTGACAGGTTATGCAACACATTGAAAGAGAATACTGGTCATAACACAAGAGCAGTTGAAACTGAAAGGTTCTATAGTTAAATGAAAGAAATAGGGACATTTCACAGCCACTGCAAATTCCATTAGGCTAGAGCTTTCCTCATAAGAAATTATATCAATTGCACATTAGTTGTTGGTTTCATGGTGCAACCATGAAATTTAACTCTTAGGTGCACCTAAGACATTCAACAAATAGCTCAATAAGCTGCCTCTCAAAAACAAAATATATCACTCCAGCACAATTTCAAAGGTGGGTCTTCTGCAATAATATAATGAATCAATTTTGTGATTTCTGACAAAAAGCAGCTGAATGCTAACTCACAATTTTAATTGGCAACTTGAGAGCAAATTCAAATTTCAATAGACAGCTAGAGTCCCAATTCGAAAAACCTGATAGAAGGAACCTGTATTCGATACTTTTTGTTCCTTCCTAACTACTCTTCGTTGTGTGTTAAAGCCACAGGCCTGTTATCAGCTACTATTTATAATCTTAAAATTCAGCTCAAAGTTGCAAGATTTCTTACCATGCTCGTTCTAGTGTTATCTTTTCCGTGCTATGTCCATTTATTTCAAGAATTTCATCACCTTCTTCAAGTCTTCCATCATAATATGCTCTACTGTCCACGATTACCTTTGAAATATAAATGCCACCACGGTTCTCTTTACCAAATCTCGTCGTTTTAACCCGAGCTTTCTTTGACTGGGAGATCACAACACCAAAATCCTCAACCTCACAATTATAAAAGTCGACCTTCTGTAGACCTGTATTAGATTTTTTAAGTAAGAAATCTTCGTTAAAAGTATCGTCTTTACTTTCAGCTTCGGTAGTTACAGGGCGTATGGTCTTTAAGTAAGTTGACAATGCAAAGATAGACCTCTCCAGATCAGCTTTCCCATTACTTGAGACGCGAATCTTGTGATCTTTAAGAAGCTTCAAAGATCTTTCAAGATCATCTTCGCTTACTTTTTGGGCTTTTTCACTCACGGGCATCGTGGCTCTAGCTGGAACGCTCGAGCTATCAACTGAAATATTCAGATTTAGGCCCTTCCATCATTATAGTAAACAAGCAGCTGGTTGCGAATGACGCCACTGCTTCTAAGCAGACTCACTCGATCAATATTGACCAACAAACTTTCTCGCGTGGAACATTAACAAGATAAAATCTCTACTTGATTTCCATCCGTTTAACGAACAAAAGTAAAATCATGAAAATTCCTCTTTGTTGCCTTCGTGAATTCATACTCAAAGTCTAATAGAAAAAATGCAATCGAGTATTGTTGACAATACAAATGGGATTATGGGATGTGTATACAAACAAGGAACAGTAAGGAATATTTCCACTGCACTGCCAATACACAATAAACCCTGGAAAGCACCATAAAGCCAATTACTTAATACAACAGTACTTTGGAAAATCGCATAAAGTAACCCTCCATGCTCATCCCTATATGATTGCGCTGATGTACAAGATCATTACAAAGGTAATATGATTATGCCCAGCTTGCTGAAGACCAATAGCAAACATGCTGTAGTAACGGATGGTAAGTACCCTTACCACTTTGGCTTGAAGTAAAATCCTTGACTGTGCATTACAATAATCAGTTCAAAACTGTGCCCCCGTAATCCTACCACAGGCACAACAATCTACATTCTTTAGTTGTGACTTATGACAAAGACTTCAGTAATAACGCTGTGATTTGCCTAAATGACACCGAAAGAACTCATAGAACTATTCTTTGGAAGATAAATCAGTTTAGGTTAGTTCTATTACTTACATGTTTTTTTACAAGAAACTAGTTTATAACAAGTAGTGCTCTACTATTCAAAAAATCCCAATAGTCACGCAAGCCCATCATCCATTTAAATTAAGTTGTATACCCCTGTTCTAAGAATATAGTCTATAAGAATATCAAGGCTCAGATTTTCTGAAATTTAACAATAATTTAAGAATAATGCAAAGCTCAAACCTCATCAAGGTTTAGATTTTTGCTCATTCGAGTTCTTTTTAGAATTCAAAACAAAAGTGAACCTAACTTATCCTGTCTGGAACTCGTTACACTATGATGCTACTCAGCAACTATTCGATAGTCTATACGAGAATTAATCCTCAAAATCGATAAAATTTAAGAATAATTTAAGAATATTCTTAGGCACAAAATCAAAAACATTTAAGAATGTTCAGGCTCAGTGAAACACTAAGTATTCTCATAAAAAAGTGTGTAGATCCTTTGTAATAACTAATCAATGCACTCTAGTGTTGTCTGTGCAGTGCTTGTATGTCCATTCGGCACTCTAGAGTTCCACAAATTCAAACGTCAGTGCTAAGAATGCTCTAAGAAAGTTTTAGTACAGAAATCATGAAAAAGTTAAGAAAGTTTCGGTAGTAGGCCAAAAAGCTCTCCTTCTAGAAAACGTGTATATCGAATTTCATTTATACTAGTTCAAGTGTGAAACCATGAGAAGTATGTCCGTATGTCTGTCAATTTGTACAATAAGGAGAAGCACACGTTTTTCTTTTATGAGAAATCTGGCTTAACGCCTTGTAGTAAAAGTTTCTTAATTTTTGGCCACATTTTAGTTCTAAAAGTTTCTTAAAAGTTTCTTAGTGCAATGAAAAAAACTGCAGTCATAACAAAAGCAAAACGGAAAACATTGTCTTTTATAGTGCCCAAAAGCCTTAGCACATAAAACATACCGTAGTGGAAACTCATTAAATCTTTGGAGGAAAAACAAGGTTTCCGAAACTGTGAATGGTGGAACACAAATTTCTAAAAGTTTCTTAACACTTTCCTTGTAGTCCTAAAAGTTTCTTAAATTTAGCGTGTCTTGTAGTAGGTTTCTTTATAAACCCCTTTCTCATAACAAAAAATCGTGTAAATTAAGTACTGTGAATAAACCCATGCCTTTATCGAAGTATGATAACGCGGTATAAAGATTGAATTAAAATGGACATATTGTTCAAATCATTACAGATTTTGACATCAATTATTGGTCAATACGATGCTACTCTGATTCCGAGCAATGCATGGTTTAGCTATGATATAAATATACTATTTCATGGTCACTAAATGTGTTACTTCATTGGGAGTTAAATCTGAATTCATACAAAATAACCCTGTGCTTTTGGAAATAACGTAGCTAGTATCACGACATGCCCTGTCGCCAGTTCGGCACGGCTCTGAAAAAGAAAGAAAAAGAGCATCATTTCCATTTTGATCCGTAAATAACTCAAAACTTTTTCAAGAATCAAAACGTCAAGTATTAACAATCTTCTATTTTTCATAACAATCTCGACCCTCAATTAGTCACATATCAACTTCAAAAATCACCTGATTTCTAAGGCGTTTTCAAGATGTTTCTAACAGCATAAACTTTCAACTTCTACCCATTAATGTCATAGTTCTCTGAAAGTTCTCTTCAGTACTGGCAACAGAATGAATGTCGAGAGAAACTAACGAGTACCTGATTGACTACGCTGTTCTATACAAGTCTGCCATGAAGATAATAAGGAATTTCAGCAGCTTAATGGTCAAAATGTCATAAATACGTATAAAATCACCCAAGTAAATATATCCTTTTAAGCCAGCCTAGTATACAGCCAGCTCTCGATAAGTTAAATTTCTATGGAGTTTGCTATCTCAGTGCATTCTTGTATAACTTCTACAAAGTCTACTATTCACAATTTAAGAACATCGTGAAATAAAGGATTCGATTCGGAGTTGCACCAAAAACGCTTCATATTTACCGTCTTTGAAAATGCAGTTGCGGTTGGGATTTTTCATTTTTCGTACTTCTGTTTCGTTCTTTCCACCCTTCAGTTAGTCGATAAAGCCGTGAAGGATCATGTTCAACACGCACTTCCACCTGATAAAATCATTTAATAGTGTAGATTCATGCAATTTTGCTAAGGCATCATAGCTTGGGGTAAAGACTAGAACACCATAGAAAGCAGGTAACATAAAGAAAATTAATCTGAATTAATCTGAATTAATCTGAATTAATCTGAATTAATCTGAATCTGAATGTTGCCTACCTGACTCCGCAGTTTGTCAAGTCGCTTTTCTCTCTCCTTCTTTTCTTTTTCTTTCTGTTCAATTCTCCTTCGCTTATTTTCAAGCATCTTCTCATCCTTGAAAAACAGGGTTTATAACTTACTTATTGTTTTCTAACTACTAACTAAACACATGGCATAATTAGAAAGAGTGCTGAATAACAAGATAAACAAATTCTAATATCTGATTCATGCCAAGACTACTCTCTAAATAATGATGATAGAAAACATCTTTAAGACAAACATGAACCAAAGACATGACCTATACAATGGCGGTGTATAGATGATGTCCTTATGTTGAATACAATAAGGAGTGATTCCTATCATACAATTCATTTGTTCTTCTTGCGTCTCACCAATTTCCCAGTTACTTTGTAAGCTAAGACAATATACGCTGTCACTTTTCCGTTACAAAACTGCCGGCATTACATTTGCCAATAAAGACAATATACTTAAGTGGCATTGCTCAATGACATTAACAAAGCTATAGGACAGTATTCTGGCTATTACTTGACAAACAGAAAATGCCATCTTCAACCACATTATTTACTGAAGTAATAGAGCCGCTCCTCAGTAGATATACTAAAACCCACTAACCCTTTCCTTAATCCTGATCTGTTCCTCTTCGCTAACCTTCTTGGACCGCTTTTCTTGTTCTTCTCTTACTTTGCGTGAAAGTTCCAAAATGGCTTCCTCTTCCTTTTTCTTCGTTTGATATTCCAAAACTCTGGCTTTTGCTTCTTTCTGTTCTCAAGAAAAATCTAACGTTATCTCCCCATAAGTCAAATTGCTTGTCAAAAATACAGCTTCATCTTGACTTTCTTTCTATTTCACAAATAAATCTAGCTTAACTTCCACAATTGCAGTAGGCTTTATAAGAACGCTAGATATAGCAAGTGGTACTGGGCTATTTCAAAACTTGATAAAGTCGCTCCTAATAACAAAAACTCTTGAAATCAAGTATGCGTAATGACATGACAGTATAGTGGTACATCTGTGGATGAATAACCATTCTCCATTCCAATGGATAATCCCTATTTTTCACACCAGCCTCCATTCGGTGATCATTAGTGATTCTGAAAGATAAACTTACCCTCCTCTTTTGCTCATCCTCCTCCTTGCGAAGTTTCTCTTCAGTTTTTTGCTTCTCTGCCGCTTCAGCTTGCTTCTGCTTCTGCAATTCCTTGTCGAGCTAAAAGGAAGATAATATGAGAAAATTCAATGCAGGTTGAATAACATTTTTGGAGGCTCTCTATAATTTCATGGTCCAAAAGCCCCAGAACAGTCACCAAATTGGTCATGAATCTATGCTGAACTAGCTATTTGATTCCAATGTACTTGCTGTTTTCTATTTACTACCTCTTAGAATCATTAATCAAATTATTACTTCGTCAAAAAGAAAGTTATAGCTTATGAGAGTGTATGAGAATGTAACATGAAAGTTTATATCAACCAGCATCTAAATGTCTAAAAGACCATGAATATCTAAGATATGACAGACAAAATTCTCACAAAACTTTAACCTTCCATTTCTCTAACTGTGCAAATCTCTCTGCTTTTTCATTTTCAAGCATCTCTTTCCGTTTCAGCTCACGAAGTCTTTCACTTTCTGCATCATTTTCAATTTTAAGCAATCTGTCTTGTTTTTCCGACTGAAAGAAAGTATCAAAGCTTCACTACATAGCTACTGTCAAATTTTAGGAAAACGAACAAAAGCCACAAAAATGATCATTGTAACAAAACCCAGTTAAAAAGAAAAGACAATGCAGTGAATGCAGGACAAGGCAAATGCAAAACTTCGCTAACCAAATACTACGGATAGACCTCTTCTTCTATGCTTTAGTATATGTTTTTAAACTACCATTCATCTGCATTTCAAGAGGCACAAATTCCAAGGCTTTCTAAGAAGGACAGCAAATTTCATCTTAGCAGTTGCTACAGAGTACTAACTGATTTGAAGGCCTATTTGTTCATATGTCAGTAAATCAAAAAGGGTACTTACCTCCTTCATATTCTTCCATTTGGCAATGGCCATTCTTTTATTCTCTCTGAGAGTAAGATATTCTCTATACCAATCATCATGCTGTATGATATCATCTCTTGTTCTGGTTGGTATTTCTGATTCCGCATTCTCAATAAACTTACCAAATGCCTATTTTAGACAAAATGTGATAAACATCTAACATATACCAAAGTATGGAGTCAGTACATACCAACTTCTCCACGTAACACTTACACATTCATCTACAGGCAAAATTTCTCCAGCAATGTTCCTTGAAAACTAATCTCACAACTACAGGCGGGGCTGGCTGCCCTAGGCCCTGAGCCTGAGAGGGCCCCCAAAAGCTATGAAATGATTCTTTGGTGACTGATTACTTTAGTGATGATATCATCAGGAGCCCCACCTGCCAAGGGCCCCATATCAGCTGTCAGCAGGCATAATGATGATGCCTATCTAATATCAGCTGATCATCCAAGTATCTGTGCTTTCTACTTTCCAACCCCCCCCCTCCATTTACTCTAACCCCTCACTTATTTAGTACTCATGAGTGCATAAGTGTGTACAAACTTCTTTTAAAAGTATAACAGTGTGCATAGCAGACAATACCTTGTGTTGTTTCTTAAGCTTTAAGAATGTTTGATGGTCATATTCATCCCAACCTCCTTGATGCCCACCAGTTTGAGTAAGATACCTCTAGAATATGAGGATCAATGTTAGGAATTGTGATGATCACAAGCAAAGTTAAATAGCATAAAAGGCTATGAAGTAAGCAAGGAATCAAATAGTAAAAGCTCTGCTAAAATTTGGCTAATTCTTTCAGCATGTCGTAAATGGAATTACCAGTTCAGTCTACTACCTGGACCTGTTAAAAGTATGAGGTACCTGGAAGGCTGTTACTTCTGGTGGAACAGACATATCCATTTTTTCATCCTGGTGCTTGGTTTTTGAGCGAGATGACAACATGGTAGATGAAGTGCTCCATGATTGCATCTTCTGTTCAAAAGATTCAAGGTCAATATTCAGTTGTTTTTCTTCTTTCATCATATCATCATACCTAGGTTTGCAATAATAAAATGACATTAGTGAATGGCATCATCATTCTATGCAAGTAAAGTGTAATAGTAAACAACTGGTTGCTATACACAAGTAGATATTTAATTGGCACAAATCAATAACCTTGCTTAACTGCAGTGTAACAAGCTACTGATCAAAGCAATTGTCTACATGCTATTTATCAACAGAATGCAAGCACTTTTACATACAATGCTCCCTGCTGCTGCTTGTATTTCAGAATGCTACTTTCAATATCTTCCATTAAAACTTTCAATTTTTCTAGAACTGAAAGAGAGTCATTATTGACAATCAAAAGAAGAACAATATATTGGTAGAATAATTAAAAAAGTCCCACCTATGTAAACAACACAGAATATTAATCTATTTGAAGCCTGCTCAATTCTCTACAACCCACGCATAAATAACATGTGCTATAAAGAACAAGCACCAATTTCTTTTCATTGCTAAGAATATATCAAATCACATCTTAAGCACAGACATAATGATGAGAGCCTATGATCACTGCCATTTCTATAGATCCCATCTTGAGCTGATGTGAATAAATTCACTCTCATTTTAATTGCTAGAGAAAGATGAAAAACCTACAATCATGAGTTGATTTTGGCTCCTCAATTTCAGTTCTAAACTTCTTTACATTCAGTGATATTCTCTGTATCTTATGTTGAACTGAATCTCCTGAAATCAAATTGCTTTAATGAGCAGAGAAACACTCAAGTAAAAAATCAAAATAAACCTGCAGGATGATGCTCCTTTTCATTACATAAATGCAGTGAATATTTATATTAGAATAGAAAAAGTAAAAATTATTGTATTTGGGACAACCTCAAAGGAAAAAGAAAATCAAAGCCAGAATTATTGGACATCATCAAAAGAGGTTCTATTGAAGGATTTGAAAAAACAAAAATTCTTGACAAAATATTTTTCAAAACATGGGTAACTTACTTTCTTTTTTCCTTTCAGCTGTAAGCTTTACTTCCTGTTCCTCCAGATGACAAAATTCCTTCCGAAATTCACTCTTCTTTCCATATAATTGAGAAACTTTCTCTTTCTCTAGAGCCATAACCCTATTTAAAGACAAGAAAATGAGGTTCACTTCTTGCTTACCCTTTGCTACATTAATATCAACAGTTTTGCTCTAAAGAACTGACAAAATCTAAGTTTAAAGATTCCTTGTAATAATTTTAAATGAATAAAAGTTGACACTAACTTTACTTTGAATTGCTGTAATTTTTCCACAGCTTCTCCTTTTTCTTTTGCTTCTTTACGGCTCTTCCATTCCTCCACATTGTGTAGTATGTGTGCTTGCTTATCCTTGTCATAGTTTGTTGCTACTTCTGACATGTGCAGAGAATGGAAAGATTCAGAGAGGGACAACTGTAATTCATCATCATCATTTTCCTCCATTACTTTCCTTTCATGGGATGGCAAAAGCAGCTTATGTCTAAAGAGCCGTAAAGAAGACATGTGAATATATACTAAATGACAATATAATTTAATTTAGAAAAGTTTTCATCATTAGCCCTATCAGCATAATAGCATAATCATCTGATATAAAAGAAATGACAGAAAACTGTCAGATAGATTGGAATGACAATGCTATGTGGAATATTTTTCAAATTTATAACCTAGCCAAATGCTACTGGTCCAGTGGCATTGCCAAAATAGGTTGGAGTTAGTGCAATTCCTCAGAATCTTCACACCTTTACGGCTTCAGAGGAATACCATAAGGGCTTTCCATGTAGTTAGTATCTTTTTCAACAAAGAGCATTAGGTATCATAACTGAATCAGCTTGCAGATTGTTGCAAATAGCACAAAACAACGTCGTGTACATCCATCACAACTTCAATAGAGTCAATAAACACAAAAAGTGTTTGCACGTACTACACACCCTGGATACAAATGTACACATTTCAGTCTCCATAGTAACACAGGACAATCAGCAAAACAAAAATTTGTTTCTACTATCCTGGTCTCTGTACAGCATAAAAAGTCAATGCTGCTCTAAAAACAGCGGTACTCTTGAGCATGGTGATAATGTTTCATTAAACAACTCTTATATACATACATATAAATTCAGTTGAAAATTTACAGAACACTACAATACAACATAATACAAGACGACAGTGATATATTGACGACAATCTACTTAACTGTGAACAATAATAAAGTAAGGAATATAAACTTACTACTTTCTAAGCTAACCAATGTTGCTAATGTTTATGTTTCAAAGTGTTCCCAGGTCTCAAGTGAATTGAATTAATACTAATACGAGGCACGTTAAATATGATCGCCACCACGCATATAATTCGCTTTTGTATTGTGTTATAGGGTGAAGATAGTCCTAACTTCGTTGTAGGGCAAGATTGAAAACAATAAGTGACTTAGAAGCGTTACCATGAGGTAGTAATACTGCAGAATATGACAGAACAACCAAGGTAAGAAAAATGT
This sequence comes from Mastigias papua, assembly GCA_964019165.1. Lineage (NCBI taxonomy): Eukaryota > Metazoa > Cnidaria > Scyphozoa > Rhizostomeae > Mastigiidae > Mastigias > Mastigias papua. Next base: position 6,466,051 of record OZ025282.1, on the reverse strand, counting down.
ATAGGAAAAATGGGGGTGAAAGCTAGGCTTTGTTCAGATTGGCATGCTAGTCCGTCCTAATTTCTTGAGCCAAAAATACGAAGGAGAAAAGTTCAATGGGACTTTGGTGCTGCTACCGTCTGTGTCAGTTATAAGTATTTGTCACAGGATGTGAGGAATAATATGTTACTTTACTGCTGAAGGATTATTTACAACGTTAGGCGCGTGTGCTGCTGTAAAGAATGCAGTCCGACGGCTGACTAGAACCTACCATGAGCGCGGGCAATTTCAGTTGGAGATTTCGGACTGTTCGTGTTTGCTTTGTTGGAAAATCACTGGAAATTATCAGCCGTGAAGATGATGTTTTTTGAAGGAGGAATCAATTATGCAGATTATGGATAGCCTAATGTTGTGTTAATGAATGAAAGGAAAACCAGTCATGAATGAGGGAAATTGTGTTATACCAGAGATGCATTTTCTTGTAGAAAGCAATTTAGAAATGTAACCATTCATTGGTCAGAAAGTTGATTGCACTATTTTTTGAGCTGTTGTCCACTTTTTGGTCTGTACTGGGCTCAGGATATTTCAGACTGGTATGGTTTATCTGTTGCAGCTTCTCGATGTAATCCACACTAAATCATAAGTCTGTTGCCTCATATTCCTTGTATATCTTCCACTTGCAATCCTATTTTCTTTATCACTACAGAAAGAAGTCAAGGAAGTGGGATGTTCCTGCTGAAAATGCTGAGAGAAATGATTCAGTTAGTTCATCCGCCTCTGATGCTACGCAAAAGGCAAGGGAAAGGGCTGCTCAACTTGCTGCAAAGCTAGCAGCTGAAGGAAAATTGGCATCTAGTGCTCCACCACCAATTATTGTAAGTAGAAATAAGCAAAAGTCTGAAATATATTGCTCACTTCAAAACATATATATATATGAAATTTAGATTGAGTGTATTTTAAGCACCAAGTTTTCAAGAGATAATTCTTACTAATCATAAGTAATTTCTTTTTAGGCACCAGCAGCTGTTAGGCCTCCTATTGCTATTAGTAGCAAAGGCACATCAAGCAACCAGGCTGCAATTGCTGGCCTGCCTGATCCCCAAATTGTCAAACTGGAAAATGGAGGCTACATGGCAGAATTAGAGATAAATGATCTCCCAGCAAGGTTTTTGTCTTCTTATGATGATTTATTATTTGCAAGAATTATGGTTTTTTTAAAATTACCATGTGATTCATATTTAGCATTTCATTGTGTTGTTTGATGTTATGGCTCATGTTTTCTTAATTTCTAGAATGAACCTTACCAAGAAAGCTGTACAAGATAAAGTAAGCTATTTGTGCCTCAAGTTATCCAATTTTAATCAACTATCCTATGTACAGTAAAATTGGCACCAATAAAAATATTAATAAAATTATCTATACAATACCAAACAACCAGTCTTTTGTACAGAAACTTCATTTTAGGCTGAAACTTTGCACAAACGTTCAGGCTTAAGTTACACACAATTCATGAAAATGTCAGTAGCTAGAACACACTTTCCAATGATATTCTTCTTGTCCTACCTGCAATGGCTCTCCTTAGTTCTGAGATTGTCTGAGGATTGTTGTCATATGCATTATCATTCATTATATCTAGTGGATGAGATCATTCCTGACCAATGGACCAGGTCAATCCAAGAGCTGCACTGAGTCTGTGCAGCCACTCCCCATTAACAGGGTGAGGTCACTCCCAACATAAGGGCAGAGCAACTTACAGCCAAAGGCATCAATCACTCATACCCAATGAGTATGCAAGTGCAAGCTATTGGGTGCTAGTCATTCCCAACTAATGAGTACTTTTTTGCAGTTTTTTACAGTGTTTTTGCAGTGTTTGTAAACTTATGCTTGATTTTCCCAAAGTTCTGTGTAACCATGGGATGCGTAGCTGTATTTAGAACAGCATTCTTGATCTGAAAAATCTATAGGATATTTTCTGGAGGAGGATTGAATCAAAATTGCTTTCAATTAATCTGAAGAGCAGGTGTGCTTATAAAATGAATAGTATTCCACTGCCTGCATTCTCAATCATTCAGGTATTGTGGAGTCCTGGTATGTAAAAAAGCACTAAATAGACACAAGTACTAGGCATCTGCACTCTCTGAATGACATCTTGTTTCAGCAAGCTAATGTAAAATATCATTATTTTATTCACTTGTATTTTTTCACAGATTTCACTTCAAAGTGGTGCAGCGATAGTAACCAAAGGTAGATATGTACCACCAGAAGGAAAGGAGCTTCTTGCAGGACAAGGGTGTGTAGTTTCAGTGGAAATATATTGTATTCATAGCAACACAGAATTCTTAAGGACAGTTAGTAAATAACCAGTTATTTTTGCCACAATGATTAGGGAGTCATTTAGTTCTTTAGTATCTCATGTATTGTTGTCTATTCATCAGGGAAAGACCACTTTATCTTAACATACAAGCTCAAATTCAAGCAAAAGTTCAAGGTAAAGTAAATTAGAGCATGTAAGCTTGTCTACAAAAATGTAAAGTGTAGCTTTTGTTTGTTACCATGCATGGGCAGATATATATCTTTTTGAAGCACGTTAGTTGTATGAGCTTGCTTTCACCATAGTCCTTTGAAATATCAAGTAGTGATGTTTTGCCTTAGATTTGTGCAGAAAGTAGTAGCCTAAAATGCCTAGTATGTAAGTGGAATCATTTCTGTTTGCACATTTTTTGTATCTCTCATGTGTGCTTTATTGAACTCTCTTTTTCATATTAATTTGTAGTGGCCATTCACATGGTCAAAGATGCTATTAGAAATTTTGGCAAACCAGAGCAACCTGGGAGTCAGAATGGAAATCAGAATGTAAGCTATATGTAATGTTTTAGCAGAGTATAGATATGATATCTATAGAAGGGATAGATATGAGTAATTAACTGATATTTGCTGTAAGAATGAGTATCTGAATTTGGGGAGCTTTGTAAATGAACTTTAATGAATTGACATTTTCTTCAAAATTATCTGAATCAGCCATAGTTGCTACTTAGCTCTTCACTGTGTTACAAGATAATATAGACAATTCCTATAATCTCTAGCAAAATTTTGTGCAAGACAAAGTATTTGTTGGCCTTGATTTTGCTCCACCCGAATACAATGTTAGAGAAAAGTTGGAGGGACCAAATGTAAGTTATAGTCTATATTTACATTTTTTTACTTCCTTTTGTGTACTTTTTACATATATTTTTGAACATATTTTAGAATCTGAGTAATTTCAGCCAAATTTTGTTATTCCTAAAGTTTATGTGTATTTTAGACTAAATTCATTATGGTAATCTTCTTATATAAATATAGGTAGGCATTTTCAAAAGTAGCATTTGGACTGAAAACATAATGAATATCATTGTAGAAATTAACGAGATCTCAGAAGCAAAATATAGTATATAGTGATATTTAGGTTTAAGACAATCTGATAAACTGTGTTGATAATTCTGTTGAACTAGGTGATAGAGGATTTTAAGAGTAAACATTGTATGGTATAGAAAACCAATTATTTTTGTAAAAGTGTGAGTAGTTTATATTGGCTTCAAAATAATATTACTATTGTCCTGCTATTATTAAATTTCTGATTTTCAATATTTTCTATCTCTCATGTTTTATTACTAAGGTGTCTAAGTTGTAATGTGTATTTTGTTCCCCCAAGGCACAAGTATTCTTTGCATTGATATTGCTGTTTTATTCTAGGGCTCATATCTGCAACACATAATAGTTCAGACTGGTGCTAAGGTTTGTCTAAGATCCTTTTTGATTCTTCTTTTTGATTATGTAAATTCAGATTATAAAATATTTGCTTAGACTTCCAACTTCTAGTAAATTCAGTACTACATACTTATTATATATATACTGCTGGTAGATTCTATGGCGCCATGAGTTTGGGCTAGTAATAAATTTTTGTTGTTCAAAGCTAATAGTTTTTAGTAGTATGCTTATCACCATATGGTGTTATTATGTTTACTTACTAGCTCTATTTCAATTATTGCTATCAGAAATTACTATACTAAATCAACCTTTAAAAAATGAATAATGTTTTTGATCTAAAAGAAAGTTTGATTCAAAATTTTTTTTTTATATTTGTTTGGAACCGTAGGTCCATCTAAGAGGTAAAGGCTCAGGATTTATTGAACAGAATTCCGGAAGAGAGTCATTTGAAGCTTTGTATATCTTCATCAGCCATCCAAGGCATGATGGTCTGCATGCTGCTAAATCACTGTGTGAAAATCTCCTGCAATCAGTAAGTTAATGAAATATTTTTGATATCATGTAGACTTAAAAACATCTACATACCAATCACACAGATGTGTGAATAGGCATACCCTAAATGCACATCAAGCCTTTTAATATCACAGCATTTTTATATACTTTTAAAATATCAAATATTCCTAGATTGGAGTCCCTATTAAATTTGCTTATATAGGCTTTTTTTCTATGTATTTTAGTTGCATTCCTGGAAAGGGTGCAAAACAGAGCCACCAAATTGTTCAATGAGCTCATTTTTTAGAGCACCTTTGTCTTGTTCAGTGCAAGGCCTGCATAGTAGCACATATCATGCAGTATATTTTATGATTTGACAGGTGCATGCTGACTTTAAGGCTTGGGACCAAACAAAAAGGCAGCAGTCTCCATATCAACCCCAAGGTAATTTTGTTGACTAGTGCTATGTCTTTGTGGACCTATAATAGTTTCTAGTTAATTTCTTTTTTTAGCCTATAGTTCCAATAATATTTTGAGCAATAATACCACTTTACTAATGTTTGTAGAGTTCTTAGGAGGTACAGAATCACACACTTTAGTAAAAGTATGTGTCTTGTTTAGTTTATTCAACTTACTACCTAGTTACCTTCTTAGAGATAAGACCATCAATTCAGATAACCTCCTCCCATTTTTGATGGATCATGTTGCCAATATACTGAATGACTATTAATAAGGAAAAATGTGAATCAAAATAAATATATTACTTTTTCTAGGGTGGAATTCTTTTGTTACCTTTTTCATGCTTTAGGAGCAATTGATTTCTTTTATCTGGAGATGTAGAATTCTACTGTTCAAGATTGATGTTCCTTCTGTTGAAACTGGCTCTAGCTTCTAATAGTTTTCGAATGTAATTCTTTCAGCATATGGCCAGCAGTCATATCAGCAGCCCAGCAGCAACAGCAACCTAACAATCTATCCTGGTTATAACGTACCTTCATCAAATCCGAGTTCACAGAACATGCCTGTGGTAGGAATTTCTACAGTTACCTGTCTCAATTTGTTTGTTTACCCTCCCTTCCTTGGTTGTCTTAGCACACTGCTACTTACCATATAGTGTGACTCTATACATTGTCTGTATTTTTAACAAGAGCACGAGCTTTTATGCTCACTTTTGTACTTTGCTGTCCGCGTGTTTCCCTAGCAATGAGATTTGTTAAGATTTGTTATTCAGGCTGATCGTTATGATTAGCAGGTTATACTCTGAAACTTACATCATATTTGCCTCCAGTGGAAATAAACGTGACTTTTGATGCAGGCAAAAAAGCCCTTTCACAGAAGCCTTTTCATCTTGTAGATTATTCCTAGTGATTTGCAGAAAAATATGATTCATCCTAGTTGAGCTTTACTCTCGTAGCAAATGATTGTCGGAAAAGCTGTAGTTAACTTTTAACAAGTTAGTTAGTTTACTAACAAGATATATGCTACCTAGTCCAGAATTGTAGATTTAGCAATAGCTGTATGTAGCGTAAACATTATGATGTTATTGAAGAGAATATTGTAAAGCAGCATTTTATTTTTTATAGGCACCTCCTTCTGTGTACCCCCAAAGACCACATGGAAATTATCGTCCAGCAAGTTGTAAGAAATTTCTACCAAATATTAATTGTTTTCAATTTTCATTGCCATACCACTCAACCAATAGACCACGAACAATTTCTCAATGTAAAAAAATGCCAAAGAGAGCGTAGAGAGAGCGCACTGCGACTGAGGATTATTTCCAGAAGTTATTGAGTGAAATTTCATTTTGTCACTTTAAGAAATTTGCTTATTTTCTTCAAGAAAAATGGAATAACTATGGCAGTTTTAGGGCAAGACTTTGAGCTCTTCACTGCATATTTGTATCACAGTTGTCCATCATTTTAGATTTATTTTGTATATTTTTCTGAATTCTTGTTTTTAGATCCTCCTCCAACAAGTTATCCAAACCAACCCCCTCCTTCATTCCGTCCACCATATGAACCTCCTTATCCGCACCAGCCTTCCCATCATTCTGCACCGGAACTCTCATCATCTAGATCATCAGGTTACCCTCCATACAATGAAAATCATACCTCTGCGGAGCATGGACATCCAAAGGACACTTATCAGGTTCGTATAGCGACAGTTCAGTTGTTGGTTTTGTAATTTTAGCAGTATTCGTGCCCGGTATACCGTTTACCATAGTGCCCATAATGAACAGGATAATATAATATTATATGCATTATGTATATATATATGTTACCTTGTTGTATTTGTGATACATATATTATTCCAACGAAGAAATATTTAAGATTACATAGGCATAGCATATAGCGTAAATGGAGTCATGTAGTCTTTTTTCCCTAGCTGCTTATCATTCCCGATTAATTTCCTAATATATGATTTAAGACGGCAAACATCTTTTCAACAGGCATCCTACCAGAGCAGTCAGAAGAGGTAAACTCTGCTAATTTTAAGTAGCAGCTCTCCTTTAACGTTTTCGTTTCATTGTTTATTTTATCAATCTATTTCACATGTAACTCAAGACATGGTTTGAAAACATATGAATACAGCTACAGTATTGCTAAAAATTAACTGCATTAGAGTCACATACTAGAACTAGAAAGATAGTATAAGATTGAATATAAAATAGGGTGACTAAGCAGCGCCTAAAAGTACAGCAACATAGACGAGCCCGACAAGTAATCTCCATTTTCGAAGACTGTGGCAGTCCCCTTTTTTCTTTGAAAATCCTCCTCACACTGGGCTGTGTAATTGTTTTTAACGCTTCAAATTTTACCTTATTTTTGTTTAATCTTGCTCAAACATTTGATAACTCATAATACCAGCTCAGCGGTTATGCCCCGTCTTTTTGCTCACCTATATCAGTGTTCCCTGGATGCATTACACTTGTTTTCTAGGGACCGAACATCTTGAATACTTAAACGTCACTTAGGCAGAAAATCCGACGACGGTCCCCTTCGAGACTTTCTTAGTGTCCTCAGCTCAAAAGTATTTAAACGATTTCTTCTTAATGCAATACATTACTTTTAAGCTGTTTTGATGTGTAATATCTTATTGTTATTAGGGCTCTGTGTTGAAATTATACATTTTCAGTTCTATTCTACTATTGTCAGAAATCTCCGTTTCCTTTAGTGATGCAGACAGGTCTCGGCAACAGCCATCGCAACCAGAACCAACTCAAGCTCAACGCAAACGGCGTCGCTTCACCGAGGTCATTACATTCTTGATTATATACGTGTCTTCCTTTTCTTTCCTCCATTTCATTCCTTCGTTTCATTGTTCTTTTTAATGGTGGTGCTTTTTCTTCCTTTCTAAGTGTATTTTGTACCTGAAGTGTAAATTTTGCTAGTACCCTTTTATTTCCTTTGCACATTATATTTAATAGCTTGGCACTGCTTAATTTAAACGAAAATTAGAATGTGATGATTGAATAAATAAACCATCTTGCTATTTTTCTGTTGTATAATACTGCTAAGAGGGATACCTACTGCTGTATTTTATTACCACATTCACATTCTCAACAGCACAATGACTTTCCGTTTGTTATTTAAATATTATATACACTTATGATGGATGAAAGGGTTTAACAAATCACGGTTGCACGTTTAAGGATAGAGAATGGGCATAGAGGCAAAAGGAAGTAGAGGAGATGCTCTAAAACCTGATTCGCCAATAAACAGTACTTTGTTATTAATGCTGTGCTGGACTTTGTGTGGACTTGTCTATAGAGATAACTGCAAGTTAATCTTATTGCTCTATCTTTTGCTTGCAATTTGCATCGTTGAGAATTATGTCATTCCGCTGATACTAATTGATTTTTCTTTTCTCTCCCAATTCGTCTTGACTTTGATTTTAATGAGCAGGATCCAGAATTAATTCGCAAGGCAACCGAATCAACTTCAACTAAGGTGAGATTTCAGAATAGAAATGTTTGCAAAGTTTGTTGGGAGTGCTTCGTGCTTCGTGTACAGTCTGTTTTTGGGTATTGATTTTCTGAGGTTTGCCTGGGCTGTAGATTGAAGATGTTGTAAATGATTTACGAGATATTTCTAGCAGTTTTTGCACCATGCCAAACCATGTATTGCATTATATGTACTGTTTATAGTCTTTCATTATAGCTATATTAACAGAAAGGTAATCAATTACAAGCATTTTTGACATTGAAATTGCATGTATAGTCTTGGCAAATTATCCATCATTTGTGAAGTTAAATGTGTTGAAATTTTTAACCAACATTTACACATTTCACATCATAATAGGATTGGTTTGCAATTTGACACTGTTGCAAACTGTTGCACATAGTTGCACATATAATAACCTCAATTTTGTATGTTGTCTGCATGGTAGATGTTCTTTACGTTAGCTGCATTTTGATGTAAACAATGCTAATTATGTAATCCTTATGGTGATATTTCTTGTTGTTTTGATTGTTATTGTATTTTTACTTCCTCGTATTGATTTGTTTCTTCTTTCTACTTTCTAATGAAATAGGAAAGCCCTTCTCACAGTTTAGATTCAAATACCAAATTTAGGTCAAGTGGGGAGCCTACCAAAGGAACGCAGCATAGTCAGTCAGAATTGGATTTTGACGATAGTGAAAAGGAGACTAACTTTGTGTCTCCCCGAGTCTCGACCTCGCCCAAAGGTGACTAGGATTTTACTTGATTCTACTCTTCCGTTTCATATAAAAAGTACCGAGAATGCTGATGTATGCCATAGCCTGTCACGTCTTGAGTAAGGGGAGTGACCAACTGAGAAAGTATGCTCGTGGTTGGAAGTTCGCACAGTTTAGCCAAACGCCATAATCGTGTTTAGTAAGTGTAGAAACGTGATAGAATTGCAAGGTATTGGATGATGAAAAATTAAAATAAGGGTATGAGGGAAAGATTACTAATAAGGAGTAATTTGTCAACTATGTATGGTTTGTGATTTCACTTTTTAGTAATCATTTACACTTTGTATCATTGTATGTTTTCCTTTTTAAGGCATGTTCAAACCCCCCTCCATCCTGCCAGTTGGAGTTAAGCCCAAGAGGAAGACATCAAAACCGAGAAACGCTTTATCATCATTGTTAGCCTATGAAGAATCTGATTCCGACGACGAGACTTAGCTCGAGTAGATTCACTATAAAAAGTAGCGATTGTTTAGTAATTGTGTGCGTTTCAGTGTAGAATTTATTTTCTCGCTGGTTTTATTGCATGTATGTAGTTCAGATCAGTACTAGGTGCAGCATAAGTTTGCACTGAATGATGTTTATATATAATATATATATATATATATATATATATATATATATATATATATATATATATATATATATATATATATATATATATATATATATATATATATATATATATATATATATATATATATATATATATATATATATATATATGAGTCCCTTTGTACCTGAAGTTCCATATTTGAGTTAGGCTTTCTTAATGGAGAGAATGCACCTAGAGCTTTCAGATGGTATGCTGCTGTTGAAAATCTCTCTAGCTTTGTGCTAAGTATGGTTTTGGTAGATTAATACAGCAAGACTCTGAACTCTGATCGATTTAATGTCAGAGGTAAGCTAAGACAGGTGCGTCGGGATCCCAATTTTTTACCTCCAGTTAGATAGTAAAATATTAGATTAAGTACTATTATACCTTTCTTTAGACAGGAGGATTATGTTTGATTTTGTCAAGGTGATTTATAGCCATGTATTTCCCAGGTAGAGAATTTGTTTCAAGGTCCTAGCTTCCCAAACCATGCTTTACTCTGATTACTGTATCTTATGGTGTTATTTTGAATCCAGTGCATATTGGATCTCATTATCTAAGTCTTGCTTATTACATTAGCTGCTCCATTAGGATTGTTACTCACTTGTTATTGTATTGACATCCCCGTATTTTGTGAACTGTGGGACTTCGAATAGCTTTACTCATTAGCTGCAACCTTTTGGCGCGGTGTAATTCCCTACCTCTATCGCTCACATTTAGCGCGTGTAGATCTCCTACTGAATTAGCAATATTCTTCATTGTCAACTGGATTTTGTCTTTCTTTGCGACTCTACTTGAAACCGTATAATCCTAAAGTTGCTCTTGCTCAAAAAAGCTAATTATTCTCCCACACTGACTTGTGTGATCATAAGTACCGGCACTTTCATTGCAGCTAAAGAAGCATTTATACTTGTGTGCGTTGGTTGGTTTTTCTTAATGCGTATTGCTAAATTTGCAATCATTTGATAAAGCGTATCCCTCATCAGGTGATTTGTCATGAATGAAAAGTTTATTGAATTGTGACTTAGCTGATGAGTAATTTTCACAAGCAAGACGACACTCCACTGACTCATATCCATCGTTGCTAGTATCCTTAGGCCCATTAATCCAACCACCTGTAATTTTATGCAGCCAATTCAAGACTTTGTCTAGCTGCAATGCAGGTTTTCCTCAATTCCAGCTGGTAACTAAAGCGTCATCCTGAAGAAGATGTGCTTCTGAAAATCATTTGAAACTTCGACGTTTTCGATATGTCTCGACTGTACCTCTTGGCTTCTCCAATTTTAATGATTCTTTGCTGTCAATCTGTCATTGGACAGGTAGGTGTAAAGGTTTTCAAGCTTGCTTTGGCGATAGTCTTCACTTTACGCATACTCAAAACGATGTTTGTTAAACAGCCTGTTTTCTAAAGTTATTTACAAAAATATGAACATGCGAACTTAGACAGTAAACATTGACACTGAGGAGGATGTATAGTCTCTACTGTTGTATACAAAGCAACCTCTAGTTTTGTCTTCTACTTTAAAATATCAAACATTTGTGTTAGCTGGTCTTTTTCGTCGCTTGCCCATTGCAGGTAATAAGTAATGTACAATATATTGTAAATGCACGAACCCAAACGAACTGTGAAGCTTTGTGTCCTGTAATTTTACTCATCTCATGTAGTAAGCATCACCTGCAGTCTCTTCTAATCGTTTCATTAGGAACCATTTTAGAGCACTATAAGCTTCAACCATTCCTAAGAGATAATGTTGCTTTCATAGCATTCTCTTATCTTGTCTAGTATCGTACTTCAATGGATATTGTGAAATACGTTACACGTTTGTAGTATTTGCCATACACTGTAATACAATCATCTAAGAAGATAATGTGGTATTTGATCCTTCTCAATTTCTGAAATTGGAGCTTACCCTAAGCAGACACATTTGCTGTAGAGATAAGTTAAATTGCGTAGTTTTTAATACAATGAGTTACGATTAATTTATCTAATGTTTGCAAAGCATTTTGCAAAGTGTATTAACAATCCCTTTGATGAGCGATCCCTTCAAATAACATCCCTTTTCCTCCAAAGCTGTCAACCGTAAGGGTTTAGTACTGACTCGATAAAAGATGCATGTATTTTACACGATAGACTACAATTGAGGGAAAGGTCTTTTCTAGGCAATAGAGGGCTTCAATGCAGCTATAGGAAGCCGTATTTCGGCCAATATCACATGTGGCTCCCCAGCGGAGCAGTACTTCAATACGAGACAAGGATACGTGACTCCACGTGACAGAGTTGTATCAACTTGCAATGCATCTGATCCTGCAAATGCTCATCCAGCTTCGAATATGATCGATGGACAATTTGCAACATTTTGGCAGGCATCTAACGATGTTGAAAATGCATATATCAACATCGACTTGAATGAGGTAATTTCAGCATAAATTTCTTGCAAAACTATTCAAATATTTCTTCAGCAAGAATTTATTCATCATATGGAATTCTCATTTTCTGAATTTTTGGCTTCTCTCTCTTCTTCATTTCATTTTCCAGTTTTTTTATTTCAATTTGTAAAATTTCGTAGTTGCACTTGAAGTCAATCTTACTATTGTATAAAAATGGTATAGGTTGGAACACTTGGGAATGTGGTGCAGAGAGAGAATTCTTCGCTTAAAATTCCTTGCTAGAAACTAACTGGATATTAACTTCTTTGCAGTAAAATCGCTTGTAAGCATAATAAAAATGTCCTCAATTTTGTATAAGATGGAAAGCTGTCTTATTGACAAACCTTAATCAGGGTTGATCCTCCTGAGACTAATACCGGAAAATTCATTCGTATTTTAGGCGGTATTCGGAAAAGGCATCACTATTACATTTGGCGATTATCGTCGACCAGGCCAGATTGCTATTTCTAAATCAGCTGATTTTGGCAAAACGTACTCTCCTTGGCATTATCAAGTCACTGCACTCTCTGAATGCACATCAGTCTTCAATATACCTACAAATCTCATTTACCAGTTACCAGATCGAGTCAATAGGACAGTCTGCACAGAATATAAAACATATCCTTTGGAATATGATGAAGTGGTTTGTAGCTACATTTAGTTTCTTATATAGAAGATGTCTACCTTTCAGGTTAGATCAGTGATTCCTAACCATTTTCTATCCCTAGCAATTTTTATTCTTACCTCGCATTCCCTATAGCACATATCAGTGGCGTAGCTAGCGGTCATGCTTGTCATGCTGAGCATGACTAAACATTTCCAAAAACACCATTCCCATTTTACGTACAAATTATTTAGCCAGCTAATATCCGCTAGTAGTCTCTCTTAAGTTCAATGAGGTATCCCCCGGAATTTTCTATTTGATTCAGTGTATCCCCCTGGATGTTATAGTTCACAGGGTAGCCAGCTTTGTCATGCTATGATTCTTCGATTGAAGCTGACCGGAAGATGCCCTATGAATTTAGTCATGCCCATGTCACTGGCACCCTCTGTTTGGTCATGCTCAACTGTGCCGGATAATGCAGTCTCTTTGTAATGCAAATGCCATGTAGAGGAGAAGAACAAAGCTTGGTCATGCTTTTTCGAAAGAGCATGACTGATTGACCTGATGAGCATGACTGATCGTTCTGCTTAGCATGCCTGATTGATGCATATTGTACAGTGCCGCGGCAGAGCCTTTTGAGAAGAGCAGTCATGCCAATTTCTGATAGCATGACCTAATAACCCTGTGTCCTTTTCTGGCTGTTGTTGAAGTCTGCGCTGCTGTTCCCTTTGACAAGCGGCCTTTGAGGTAAACATTGTCCGAGTGAACCAAGTAATAGCTCAGAACGTAGCACAAGAAGATCGTCTTGATAGGAATATCGTGTTGCAAATCGTGATGAGATCAGTTTGAACTTAACACGACTGAAATGGGAATTGTCGAGCCAAATACAACCGGTGGCTTATGCCGAATGTTGCTGAACACCAATTGACTGCTGTTCAAGTGAGGCACTCGAAGTGCTATTTGTTGGGGTTGCTTCCCATATTAGCCTGTATATTGTTGATGATTCTTTGCATTGAAGGGATCAGGCCTAACCGGTAGAGAGTGATTGGCCCAAAACGGCACCATACTAGAAATGCGAGGTGACTAAACTGCTAAAGTGTGTACTCGCCAACTACCATTAACAAATATGTACTTAGTGACTGCTGTTTGGTACGGCACTATGGTAAGAAAAATTTGAAGTAGAAATGGGACAAGACGATTTGGTCTAAGGTCAGGAAAGCTCAAGCAACTTTTTAAGCAGATTTTATTCATAATGTAGAACTGTGAGAACAATAGGAAACATGTATAAAATTTGTTTATTTAGACTGACCTTTTAATCATATTATGAGTGTACAGACCTCTTAGATATGTGGATAGTCACTATAAGTTGTTTTGGAAGCAGAACAATCCACAAGAACTCTCCTGTTTGTGTACAAGTATTAGAAGTTGTGGTTGACCTAGGGGGAATGGCACAATGGGACTTACTCACTGTTTGTGTATGGTCATTATAGTCTATTGATCATGTTCATGATGGATTGAATTCAGAGATATTCGTACCATTGATGTAGATTCTGATATTTGCGTTTATAAAACACTCGAAATTATATTGGAGGATGTGTGAGGGGGGAGTTATTGATTTAAATCAGTCAGTCACCCCAACATTTCAAAAGCCTCTCTAACAGATTTATGATGAAGTTGAAGTGAGGTGTACAGTATGAGCAATTTTCACTTTCCCCTCACATTTATGAGTGGTATTCTTTGGCAGCAGTTTGTTACTTAGGCCTAACTTCTGTTAGGCTAAGGCTGTTTGTGCAGAGATTTTAGAACACTCAAGGGCATGTAATGACATTGTTTGTATGATAATTTTCATCAGCCAAGGGGGGCGTGTCTTGGTTAAAAGGGCGTGGCCACACTCCATGACAGGTAGAGCATGACCAACCAACTTTGTTCAGCTACGCCACTGGCACATATTTTGCTCAAGACGGCTGTAGTGTAATAAATAGCTAAAGTCTTATCATTGAGGCGGACGCTTCTCACACTCCTTGAAATGATGTCTCACATCCCTGATTGGTAACCCCTGGCTTAGGTCAACGAGAGAAAAGTCAAAAACTATCATAGACAAAATTTATCTTAATTAAGTCGTATCGAACATTTGCCAATAATATAAAATGGTGTGTCCTGCATGGAATTGCGTAAAAGAGGGACAATTTGGAGCTTATGAACTTTTGTCTCAGTCCAATGCTGAGCATTCTTGGTATATGAAGAACGTTAGAGTGAGACTTGCGAATCTCCTCAGGTTGAAGGAGATAATAGCCATGAATAAGATCTATTTGCAGACTTTTACTCTAGACAAAATTTTCTTTTCTGTGGCAGCAGTCTTTACTTTGTTATGTATACATAACCTAATTTGTTTTTGTTTTTAATTTAGATTACAATAAATCTAAATGGTGATCAAAGAGGGGATGATTCAGCAAATTTTGATTCACCAGAATTCAGGGTGAGATTAGGCTTTCGAATTGATGTGAATTATCCAAGTTTATTGTTAAAAATATTAATCCATCATTAATTTTATTTTAATTGTAAGCATATCAAATCATTCTCAGCGTGTTCTATAACTGATACTTCCATCTTCCTTTCGAGGCAAGAAGAGTGCTTCCAGTCACTGTCTTTTATGCTCTGATTGTAAGCCAAACTCATCACTTCACATAGTGCATGTATATAATAAAACGATGTATTACCGATAAGCTATTTGTGTACCTACAGTATACTTGATGTATACGATTTTACCACTCCAAGAAGATAGCAAATATAGTATGTCAGTATGTTTCCAACATTATCTAGCTTTACCGAATAAGAAGCTAGAATTCCAGGGTGAATATGCTGCAGTAAATGAAGTTGCAAGAGGCCAAGAGATCTATATTAATGTTCGGGCAGGATCTTTGTTTTCTTACTTTTGTGAATAGCCAAGAGTGAACTATATTCTTTGCCATGACAGGAGTGGCTTAACGTTACCAACATCCATATTCTATTCACTGGGCTCTTCAGGAAATTTGACTACATTGACACGAGATGGGTACGTACATCTAACATGTGCAACAGAACGAGAACCTTTCCTAGCTTTCAATTTCAATCTAATTTCAATTTTAGTTCTATTTACTTCAACAAGACTACCTGTCTGTAGTAAACCTGTAGAACTACTGATATGTATTGTGCCCTGTTAACTTAACCAGTAATCTTGACGATGTAGAATAAAGTGATTGTAGAAGTCTATAACTGGAGTAGATATAAAAACAGCATAAATTAAAGTAACAGAGAAATTGCACTGAATGTTGAATTCCGACAGGGTGCATATTCTTGTAATAGAAACTTATTGTAAACTGGATGATGCGTAGCAAAGTTTGGTACTAGTCACATAGGATTTTGAAATTTTATGAGATCTTAAACTGTATCTTAGCGTATGTCTTTGGAGTCATAACTTAATATCTTTGTATTTCAACATTTCACAGCATCATTACGTTGTTCGTGAGATAAATGTTATCAGCACTTGTAACTGTAATGGTCATGGGAATGGAAACATTTGTCCAGTGAATACAACAACTGGTCTAAGAGAATGCCAATGTGCTGATAATACATGTGGCCCAAAGTGCGATCGCTGTTGTCCTGGTTTCAACCAGTATCTATGGAAGCCTTCGAGTGGTCCTTTATGGCAACCTGATTCTAGTACTGCGTGCAAGAGTAAGTACTAGTAGTAGCATGTGTTCTCCCTTCCCTGCCCTCCCCCTCCCTTCCCTCCCCTTTCCCTCCCCTCCCAACAATGTGTCTTTCTTTGATTATAGTTATTTATATGCAGCAAACCTTTTCACGTGAATTACTCAATGAAAGAACACATCATCTTCTCACCTGTCTCTAGTTTCGCTCTTACCGCTTTACACCAATAAAAGCTTTGATTAGAACACTTTTTAGCTTTTTAGTTATCAAGATATTGCTCGCTGCCTCTGTCTGCTTGAAACTACAATTAGCAGTTATATACGGGAAGCTTTTGTCAAGCATTGTATTGTTCATTGGTCTATATACTTGACTAGTAACAGCTATTCATTATTCCTTCAGAATGCAACTGCTTTGATCATAGTAGCACATGTGTGTACAATGCTACTGTCGCTACCTTACTTCAAAGTTTAGATATTAATGGCAATTATTCTGGCGGAGGTGTCTGCATTGATTGTCAGGTATCTACATTGTGTTGTTATTTATATTTTTCAAAGTTATTTTACTTTCATCTTGTCTCCCACCAAAACATTTACTCCCCCATGAAAACTGCATGAGTGGCTTTTTAGATTATCACAGCTTTTGTTCGTAAGACATGTGTCTATTCAATCACTTGTTATCACCATATGGAGCCTAAGTCACCTAACTTGATAAATATGTAGGCGAATATGCTTTCGTAGCATGCACGAATTGCAAGGAAATCCATTTTCTACGTCTGAATACAGTTGGGATTTATCTGCTAAAACGATTTTCCGCTGATTCTTGACAGATGCCAATGCATTTTCATCACACGGTGTTATCGAGTAAAAACTTTTTAATTTTTAAGCATAACACCGAAGGAATCAATTGCCAGGATTGTAGAAAGTTTTACTATAGACCAGAAGGTAGAGCAAGAAACTTA
The DNA here is from genome assembly GCA_964019165.1 of Mastigias papua. NCBI lineage: Eukaryota > Metazoa > Cnidaria > Scyphozoa > Rhizostomeae > Mastigiidae > Mastigias > Mastigias papua. The sequence goes on along the minus strand of OZ025282.1, from coordinate 6,448,851 downwards.
ACAGATTCGTGCATTGGTAAGTACATTTGTTTTCATACAAACACTTAAGCGAGCAGCTTTGTACAAAATATACAAGTCAGTGAAGTTTTCTCGCCGATTTGTCGGTGAAGACTGGCTGCATCATTTATTTAAAGAACAATCGAGCAATTTTGGGGGATTCATTGACTGATTCATTTCTTCACTGTCCTACAAACTGTTTCCAATTTATTGACTTTTTGAGTTGAAGTGTTTAGGTTAACTGTATTAATCATGACTTTAAGTGAATGAATTGTCTATTGAGTGCTCAACCAGTGAAAAGCTTACAGCTTCCTCCCTCTTTGATTTCAAAGAACCTTATTGAATATTTTTCAGCCTGTGGATGCTTTGCCAATGGAACAACCAACCAACTAGGCTATGACTTTCTTGAATGCATCAGAGATGAAGTGAGCGCGCAAAAATTTACCGGAAAGGTATTCAATTTGATCATCATGCTAGGTTTGGTTTGCACTTTTCTTTATCTTCAATGACAATACAATAGAACTAACTCATAGAAAATTAACTTTTTGAGAGCAGATGATACTTATCCTTACCGACATCTGCATAAGGAGAGAGAGGGCCAGATAGTGTAATTGTTTTAACCTTACATTGAATCATACCTCGATATTATTGAATTCAATATCTACATAGAAATCTGGTGACTGCTTTTGCAAATTGCATGTTACTGGTAAAACGTGCAGGGAATGCAAAAATGGATATTATCGATTGGAAGGAGGAAATCCCCAGGGTTGCTTACGTAAGTGCATTGTTTTGCTATGATATTTCAAACATCTAACCTAGAAATTATTGGTAACATTTTAGACTGTATTGATGTTTCATTGATGTTCACCTTACATTATATTTAAATCATATTTATTATATTTATTGTGATTATATTTATTGTATTTGTTTTATATCATTATATCTATTATATTATATTGTATTATATCTATTAGTATTTATACTATATTATATTTAGATTGAGAAAATTAATAGTTTACTGTTTGAGATTTAGCAGCTATAATAGAGGTCTTGTGAACAAATCTTTAAATAAGACGAATTAAGAATGTCTATAGCTCTTGCCTGGGGTAGCTGCAAAAACCTATAGCTACCGCAGTTGTCGTCCTGTGTAATAGGTGGTATAATCCCTTAGTTACTGGAGGTATTGCTCTGTGTTGTAGGTGATGTAATCATACAGCTTTTTCATTATACTTATTATCATGATTTTTCTAGCATGTGATTGCCATTTGCCTGGAACAATAAACCGAAACAGCACTTGTAACAAGGTAAAGAAATGCAATAAACTGCGCAATAGTTTATTTGTTTGTTTGTTCTATAAGTTTGTTCTTCGCTGTTTTTATCGTTTTAAATTACCCATCCTCCTTTACCAAGAATAATTTGCTAGAAGAGCGGTTCTTCTATTTCATTCATATCAATTATAATTCTTTTCCAATCAATTGCCCACTTGCGGTGTTCCTACCTTCATTTTATGTTATAGGATTTCTTTGGTCAATGCAGTTGTAAGCAAAATGTCGAGTTAAGAAACTGCAGCCAATGCAAAGAGGGTTATTATGGTCTATCGGACTTGGATGTTACTGGATGCCAATGTAAGCATAAACCTACAAACTGGATAGCATTGTCTCAAATTATGAGAAAATGCTAAGCTAACTATAATATAAGAAAGAGGGTTAATTTAGTGAAGCAAATTCATTCACTGGTTAATTCACTGATTGTTTCATTGATCAATTACTTAATTGACAGATTGACCGATTGACATAGCTTCCTACTCGGTGAAACAATTAGTATTTAGAACTGAAATAAATATCCAATTATAGCAGAAGCTCATAGTCTAAATTGATATAAAGCCAACAGACTCTTTGCTATTACTTGCAATGCATTGATTAATGTGTATTTATAAAAAAGAAACATAAAGACTGTTGGTTTCTTATTGATCATTCGATTCATTTGTGACCTGATTCTTTAATGATTTAGTAAGTGAATAAAAGATTGAATAATCAGCCTATTGAATAAATAGATAATTTATTTGTTAGCAGATGATTGATCGATTGACTAGGTGAATGACTGGCTGACTGACTGATTAATTGATTGATTGATTGATTGATTGATCAATTGATTGATTGATTGATTAACTTACTGGGTGACTTGCTGACTGACTTTTGGATTGATTATTGTGGTTAGAATGTGTTTCTTGATAGGGTGATTGATTAGCTGGGCTATGGGGCAATTATCTCATTTCAATTTTAGCTTGTAGCTGCGATGTTGGTGCTTCGTCTTCGTTTGCATGCAACAGGAACTCAGGTCAATGTCCATGCAGACCTTTCCTCACTGGGAGAACATGCCAAAGGTATGACATTACAGATTCATTATGCCAGGGGGGATTAGATAAAGCAGACCTGATCAAAATACAATGCAGTAGACTGTCGATATTTTGAACCCCCGATATAGCGAGCATCTCGTTTTTACGAGCCGAAGTCCACTTCTCTACGCTTTACTTTAACGAAATTCTTATAAATCTTTTCTATACAACGAACTTTTTTGTACCGAACTCTCGGTTTTACGAACCAAATATATGCAAATAAACACCTCTGAGACAAAAGCTCCCGAACTTTTTCCAATGTTCGATCTAACAAACATTCGATATAACAAACTATTCTAATTTTCCTTCCAGGTTCGTTATATCCAGAGTCTTCCGTATTACATGACTGGATTTTTCGAATTATTCTGTATATGAGAGGAGTTGCCTTGTTAAACACATGGGTATTTAAACGCATTGAGATTTAGAGAGAGTATCAGCCAGACTGAAATAAAATTGTGATTGTGGTATCTAAATTTATTTAGCTGAGTGCCTATATTAAACATATGTTATTTATCAACCTCATGACAGTGAACAATGTGCAAGATTGATAATGTTTCCGCTCTCAGGGTTGCATCGGTAGATAAGATTTATTGCAAAATTGAAGTATATTCCATTCCAGTGTATCTACTGGCTATTATTATTCAACCATGCATTTCATTTCCGGATCAAGGAGCCTTTTTGCATCTGCTTCAGTAAGTTGCCTGACTTTATCTTTTAGTTGCATATTTAAATGAGCTCGTTATCTCATCCCAATACTGACCACAACATTTCCATTCACCTGTGTCAATAAAAGATAGAGTTCAATTATTTTGCCAGCTCCTAGTTTCTTTTGTTCTTTAACTTTGTTAATTTCTATATTCCTCATTTTGAAATGTTAGTATATTACATATTGAATCACTTTCAAATATCAACTTTTCTCCTTAAAAACAACCTATTTCGATGTTAAATGCAGGGCGTAAGTCATTTTTCTGGGGATATGAATAAGAATAGTGACATTCAAGCTTTACATTTCGACTGGAAAACAATTACTACTTGCTATTATATGCAATCTTATAACTACTGAGTGTTATTAAAGAGTTTGAGCTAACTATATAGCTATCTACAAGGTAGGGTTTTATTAAATGTCAGCACTCTTGATACAGTAAGCATTATAACATTTTGAAAGAAGTAGAATTATATTTGTTTACTTTGACTACAAATGCTCTGTTTACAAATGAATAAGTGAAATAACAGCTAGATACTCTGTGTAACAAAATTACATTTGAGGTGAATCGGTGGGTCAATCTCTTTGTCCTTGACTCTTGGCATGTCACAACTAAATATGATAGTCATATGTGACTTTAGTTATCTTTATTCTTTCCTAGCTGTTGCATTTCATTACCCTAACTCCTTGCCTTTTTGCCTTACATCATAATCTAAACTCATATGCACATTGGACCATATCTTGTTCATTTGACTAATCTGTTTTCATTTTGGCAGCTTTTTCTCATTTGCATCTTAGTTTTCCTTGCGCACGACGATCTTTGTACCCAAAAAGACCATCTATAAAATCTACGCCGCTTACAGCATGGCCACCAGTATTAACCAAGTACTTACATTAAAGCTCCAAAAGGGTGTCATAGTACTATCGCCGGAACTCCTTCCAACAGCTAATGTTACTAGATGTGATACAGAGTGCTTTGCAGTTTTCCATGTCCGTGGCAACAGTGAATTTACATTGGATTCTGGCATGTGGAGCGCTGCTGTCTCATCATCATCTGAGGAACTAGCTTTGCAGATTGTAAGTACTTTATTGCAATAGTTTCCAAAATGATGAGACCCAATGAGTAACAAATCAAGCTACAGCGTAATCCTTTTTGTCAGTATAGTACAGAGTTATCCTTGTGTGACCCCGCATAGTGTATACTAGAAGGTGTAGCATACTACGATCTTTACAGAGGCATGTAACTGCATACAACATCTTTATATTATAAATTAAATACATGTATACAAATATATATATATATATATATATATATATTTATATAGGTATATTTAAGAAATGCATTTATCATTTATATATGTATACAAGTTTATTTATATGTATATTGCACTATACTGTATTCTATTATCTCAACCACTCTGTGACCAGGTATACGAGTGGAGTGGTTAATAACCAAGACAAGCCACAAGATATTCCGCTCCCTTGAGTTTAAACATTTAAATGTCAAAGATCTTATATCCAATCTACTGTATATCGATTAATATTCTGTTTCTGTTAATTTAATAGGCTTGATATAATCCTAGCTATTCTACCTTTGATAGGAAAGGATATTTCTCATTCCACAACTTTTTTACACGGCATCAATCTTGAATGCTGTAAATAGAGACTGGTTTCTGGCCAATTGCAACGTCACAAGTAACGATATGAGGTATGGTGTTGGACATTTTCACCTTGCTCAGTAATAACATTTGCTAGGGCTCATTTTGAGGTAATTTGCTGTCGTATTTGATTTCATACAAGGATTAAAATATAGCCATTTGCCCTCGACAGATCGACAGAACTACATGCAAATGATCTATTCACAAAGATATATACAACTCATATACCTGCTCCAGATTGATGTTTAACCTGGAATAACTTTCTTTTGATCTAAATCGTTTCTTTTAGAATTGGAACATCAAACGAGCAACGTTGTTTATCAAATGTTTACAGTCTAACAACATTCTTCAACAATGGTGCCCTGCGTGAGTGTTGGCTTTATTAAGAGTTTAAACTAGCAAACTTTGATGGCAAATAATAATAATTACTTGGCGAGGTTATGTTATTGAATCTATAATACAATGAATACTATGAATGCAGCCAATGATGGTAATTGTTATGAAAATGAGTTTATCATGTTGTCATACTTCGAAGATTTTATCCATTTTCTTCAGATTTCATCTATTTTCTTCATTTCAGCCTGCAATTGCAGCTCAGTTGGCTCCATCAACTCAACATGTCAAACATACGGTGGACAATGTCATTGTAAACAAGGCGTTGGTACAAGAGATTGCTCATCATGCCTACCTGGATTCTATGACTTTTCAGCGACTGGATGCAAACGTATGTCTTTCAACATTAAGGATTGTTCTTTATGATACCGTTAATGTTTTCAAGGAAGCTTTGTAAGGTGTCTTCTTCCATAACAAAATCAGGCATCAAGAGCAACATTTGCTACTGTACCACTTCAGCTTATTCATTTATTCGTGTGAAAGTTTATGCATTAGCTTTATTTTCTTTACTTTTTTACGAAGAGAGACATTTTACGTTGGTATCTTTCCTATTGTGTTTCAGCTTGTGACTGCAAAGGTCCAAACAAGATTTGTGACACTGTAACGGGTATATGTCAATGTCCAAACAATACAGTTGGTCGAGTATGTGATCCATGTGCCTGCAGCAATAACAGTGATGAATGCTATCGCAATGGAGACTGCATTAACTGTGCCAACAATTCAACGTCGACGAGATGCGAGCTCTGCAAGACTGGCTTTTATGGGGATGCTCTAACTCAGACCTGCAAACGTAAGCTTTTGCAAGATATGGTATAGACGATCTATGTTCGTGTATATTTTCTTGCAGATCTTTAATGAATAGCACTTTAACCCCTCTCTGTACTGTCTGGCTATACTTAGACGGGGTGTGGCCGGGGTGTGATCGGAGTGTGTTGAAAAGGAAAATCAAGACAGCTGAATCTAGTTCAATAAATCTCAGCAAATGGATAAAATAAACAGGCTAATAATTTCAGTCATAAGATTTCTCCTTTTATGGACGTCCATAAACTGTGCTTATTGAGCTATTGTGTGCTGTTTTCATGTTTGCATTAATTTAATTTCATTATTTGGCTGAGATCAGGGGTGGCGACAGATACCGCAGACTGAGAGGGGAACTTTGACAGATCGCACCCTTTTTGCCATGCCTATTATTACATTGTTTAATAAAATATGCTATTAAAGAGTCACAAGAAACTATGCAGACGGCAATGATATAATATAACAGTGACAAAACAATGTAAATGGTAGTGATATAGCATAATGATGAATTATACTTTACTACAAAACCCCCACCTCTTCAAAACGTTTCCACTCAAACTTGGACGAATTACAAAATTGATTCTCAGTCCTCCCCGTAGCACTGCCTCTGGTTGGGAAAGGTATTTTCAGCAATACTTCATTTTGCAGCATTAATTGAGCTGAAAGCTGAAAGTACCCGAAAGATTGCATTTATATCAACTGTTTAAAAATATGCAATTTACCTCCCTTCATTGCAGCGTGCGACTGTCATATATATGGCTCACTGAACCAAACCTGCCATTCGAAGTCTGGTCAATGCTTTTGCAAATCTGGTGTTGTTGGCTTGAAATGTGACAGATGTTTGGTATGTTTAATGTTTAAGGGTTCAATTCTACATATAAGCTTTTGACGATCCCCCTTAAATCAGTACTTTAAATAGATGTAATTATTAAATCTCTGGGAGAAACGATGACTGCTCCCAAATTATAAAAGGTTGTTAAGAAATTCATTCGCTCCTAATGCAAGAGAAAGATGGGATTATCCAGACGTATCTCTTGACCGGTCGCGGTAAGTCATGCTTGGCACGTACTACCAAATCATAAAAAGGAACAAAGCTCAAACTGGCCTTTTAGATAGTGTTAGCTACAAGTCCTGCACCAAAAATCGATGTCTCTTCGAGATTTTTCAGGAAACTGAGTTGGAAGACCTTGAAAGAATATAGAAACCAGGACAATTTGATATTCCATTATTTATTCGACTGTCTAGAAAGTCTATGTAGCTTCTACGTATTGTTGGCTCTTAAACTATGATAATATAATTTGATGTTGGAATCTCTTTTAGCCAAACTATTATGGCCTAATGTCGACCGGGTGCTTCCCGTGCAATTGCAATCTGATTGGCTCGACTACTCCGCAGTGTTTCTCATCTGGTCAGTGCAACTGTACTGTTAACGCTGGTGGTCTCAAGTGCGATATCTGTAATGCTGGCTACTATGGTCTCCCATCGATGAGTTGTCAACGTAGGTTTTTCATAAAGCCATATTTTTCGTAGATTTACTATTTCCTTATTGACGTACTGAAAGGTGAACATTCATTGGTCTACTCCATATCACTAGTACATGATACTCCTTTTTGATTCCTTCAATTGTAAGTTGAAGCTTTCAATGTGTCCTATTCTGTACTCTTGAATTCTCTCATTTAAACAGAAAATCACTGATTCTTTTCGTGGTTTACGCAACAATTGTGTTATCCTATTCATTCATTCCTTCATTTATTGATCGATTGATTGGTTCATTCATTTTTTTGCAATGTCATTTATCACTTCATCATCCAACATATGCTTGCCATATCCGCTTTGTCAAACATAGCGTTATTAAACTAACTGTTTTGAAAACTAATGTCACAAAGCTTAGTCATCTCTCCCTATTCAAGCGTGTACTTGCGACCCTGTTGGTACTATATCTGGGACAGTTTGCAGTAGGGATGTAACAGGGCAGTGTCAATGCAAGCCAGGTGTTACTGGGAGAACATGTAATGGGTGTATGAAACAATATGTCAGCTTCTCATCTTCTGGATGCCAACGTAAGCAATGTTTAGAAAAACTTACAAATTTCTTAACTTTCTATATATTTCTATTGTTTTACTAATAAAGGTCTAATGAATAAAGTACACCCTAGCTTGTGGGATTTACAAATGTATAAGCATATAAAGATTAGGCCAAGAATGCACCTTCAGCTTAAAAAGTATTATGTTTATTGTTCTTCCTCTTCGTTTTAGATGACCCATAAATTTATTTTAGAATGATGCTCAAGAGTCCTTTTCTACGATGCTAATTTTATGACTTTGATCAATTTTGTGCTCTAACCAAAAAGTTAAAAATTATAAAACAATCTTTTAATACCATTTTCTGTTGGTTTATATTTTCCAACTTTGATGTATTTTTAGAGTGCTCATTGTGCACAAGGCAGATGCAAGATTTGGTTAGCCAACAAAAGCTTCAGTTAGGCATTATCCAGTCAAGAATCAACGAAACAAAACAGTTGTCACTGTTGCAAGCAGAAGTCGTTAGGCTACAAAACATTGCAAAGAATTTACAAGTAATGTTATGATCTTGTTCCTTAATTCTGATGGTTTTCATGCAAGGCCTTTTTCAAGGATATTTGATAATAAATTTGAATGTATCATGTAAAATTCACCGGATAAAATAAATGTAGCAAACTCTACGATTTCGATTGGCGAGAATTTTCAATTGTTTTGTTAGTGCTAGCTAGATTTCGCTAGAGAGGTCTCAGCTTCAAGTGCTCGCTGAGATCAGTCTCAGTTCAATTAAACTGTGTAACATTAAATTCCTTTATAGCTAAATCAACTGATACAAGATATTTTCAAAACATAACAAATGATAAAATGAGATTAAAGTGATTAGACATTAATATCTAAGTCATTGTCACAACTATGTATTTTTTTCATGTTTTCAGGTCAATGGAGCTCTTTACAGTGAAAGAATTTCGAAAGGGCAGTCAGACTATCAGCTGTTAATAAATAGTTACCTATCTCCCTTGCGTAGCAGGCACAGCAATCTTCTCTCAACTGTATGTGACTTTTTAATGTTTATTGAACTTAAATTCATTTGATAGGCTTATAATCCCACATATTATGTACCCACGAGCATCAGGACGAAAAACACTATAACAAGAGAACAGCCACCTCGTATGTGTAAAAACTCTAATTCTAAAATGAAAAGTGATTCGGCCATAGGACAACATCTCATTGAAAACCCAGAATGCGCCAAAACGTATACAGACGATAAGTTTCGGATTATTGGGCAAGCAAGATCGTCCTTTCATTTAGGTGGTTTGGAATCAGTTTACATTAAAACTCAAAACCCAGTCTTGTGTAAACAAAAAGAGTTCGTTTTTTCACTTGGACTCTTCAAGTAAACAATGGTGAATAGGTGCTAATTGGCCAATCACAGGGCCTAATAGACGCATTATTCATCATATCACGTGCACCCGCATCTGGCTATATATTTCGGTTCACCTTTCGGTTGTTATCCGACGTTTCATACTCTGACGAGTGTCGGACGAAAAAAGCTTTCAGTATGCTTAAAGAATGTTTCCGCTTTTTCGTGCTATAGTGAAGTTCTGTAGTACCAACAGACTTTTCAATCCTACATATATCATGTTCGTGGGCCCATGTGTGTTTACCCTCAATGCCACTTCGGAATAACCTTGAACTGGAAAAACTTTATCAGAAAAGACTTCTATAATTTACAAAATTCCAAACATCCCAGTCTTTTGTAGGCATTCCTTTTCCAAGAAGATAGCTTTTAATTCCTATAAAGATTGAATTTGTGAATTGGTAGCAATGCTTCATGTCCTCAGAACTTCTAATCCTTCCTCAGAGCGACAAGCTACTTTGAAAACTTTATGTAGAGTGCGCATGGTTGTTTGCAGGTCTCAAGAATTTCTCAGAACGCTAGTAGCATGGTACCAGTTGCAAATGCAAATGTTGCAAGAATGAAATCTGTGGAGACTTCGGCAATTGATGCGGCAAACCTCACCCAAAGTAAGACACTACAGTTTGATTCCCGTCGTATATGTCAGCCTTTCATAAGCATGCAGCGAATCCACATTTTACTGCGTACTTTTATTGTAGATATACACATAATTTGCCACTATAGCAAGCGAGTATCTAATGAAAAAGCAGAATGAATCAAATAGTACTTTTAGTAGTTGAAATGTAGAAGAGCATTCACATAGAAGATATTTTAACACTGTTCATACTTCAAGCGCGAAATTAAGAATTTTTGAGGCAGCGGCCTAATTAACCAAAAAGGACAGACTTATTAAATACTTTTTAAAGAGTGTATCTTGACATCTTATTTTTCAGAATTAGAAGCAAAGGAATCGTACAGAAAGTTTCATGTTTAACAGATTACAGGCAGGTCTGCCCAACAGAAATACAACAATAAACAGTTCAAAAATTCCTCAAGAATAAGGGCAGTTTAACTTTTTGAGGAAAAAGGTAGGGGTTTAGACCCCCAGGACGCACCCCGTAGTTGCACGTCTGTATTTAAGGTTCTGCTGACTGGTATGGATCTGTACAGATGCATTGATAAAATATCGGCTGTTGAATAAAATGTGTTGAATTGCTCAGAGAGTTACATGTTGCAGTACTTATCTAATCCGTTTTGATCCATAGTGAAGGAAAGCAGCTTTGTGGGTATTTGTACAATCATCTTTGTAGATCTTTATCATAGTCGCTGACTTTGCTTGTATGATGTTTCAAAGATTCTAACCAATAATTTTTATTGCTTTCGTTCTCTTCAGCTGCTGCACAAACAGCAACTTCTGTTTTTTTGACGCTTGCAAGCAGAACGAGCTCAATGGATGCTTTGATTTCGAGAGCTTTTTCAGATGTTAAGAAAGTGTCTCTGACAACACATCAAGCAATGCTTTCAAATATCAATGCAGATTTGGCTCTATCCAACACCATCAGCAGCACAGTAACTTCCACTAGCCAATCGGTATGATATTGTTCCACTGATTGACTTGATTCCATTTGATTTCATTTGATTTTGAATTCCCAATACACAGTGTTCCCCTACCCGCAACTCTGCCGAGAGTGGACGCTTCTTAGAAACAACCCTTTCTCCGTGCTGTGTTGAAAGCTTAGCAAAAGGACTGCTTGATTTTCCTTCTCTATGAGACAACCTGACTATGAGCAGCAGATATTAAGAATAATCTACTAACTGAATTTCGCACAACATATTGCGTACATGTTGATAGATTCCCGAACCATTGCCAGTAGTTTAAGGTACTCAGACAAATCAACGTACCTCACATTGTTGCATTGTTCGGTCGCATTTGGCAGCATTTGCCTACTTTTGATGAGATTTGTAGCAGAAATATGGAACTGGGGAGCCCTGTGGCAATTACGTCTCTCCATGTCAAAATACTCCAAAGCGCTAAGGAATGACAAACATGGTGTTTCATATTTCAGGTTACCGTACAACAAGAAACTTCCAGCACTCTTTCATCTTCAATACAAAATGCTTCTTCAACTTTTAGTCAGTGGAATTTCATATGGCGACAGCAACTGCCTCAATTTTTAATGGACATTCAATTCCTTTATACCAAAGGCTCCGATCTCCAGGCTATTTTGAATAGTACCAAGGTATTCTTTTCGTTACATGTTTGATTCAGTATTATTTGTTTGCTATTGTCAATCACTAAAACAGACTGTGATGACATGGGAAAGTAGATAATCTATCAGGCTAACCAGTTGAGCAGAAAGACGATGTAGCTTTACTTGGGTACGTCTATTTACACCTGGGGTCTTCAGTAGTAGGCAACAGGGCGTTTTACTAAGCACTTGCCTTCAGCAGTTTATTCAATGCATGTTTTTCTCTTTCCTGTCCCCCTCCTATGTACTCAACACTTAATTTTAAATTTAATCTTTGAGGATGACAACTGTCTGTGTCTGACTCTCTCTCCCTTTTAGCCTTGTCCGTGAGAGGAATATTATAAAACGCTATTCCTTAGTGGTTCCTTAATTGATTCAATGACATTGGTATTAAAGTGTAATGTCCATCTAGCTATTGCTTGCATATTTTAGACTCTTCTACAACTGCAAGAGCAATACATGAGAGATACACAAGTTACACAGGCGTCGGTTCAATCTACTATTCAAGAGAGCACAAGTATATATCAACAAAGCCTTTCAGCTTCTGAGGTATGCAGCATGTATCTTTTTTATAGTTCTTTCCTCAACTATAGAATAGACCATAGTACTTGTGGGCATGGTAGATTATAACTCTTCCTCAAAATATTTTCTGTTCATCATTGAAAACTCCAGATCACATCCCTGAAGCACACCAGTCTGATCATATAAGCTTTAGTTGTTCTAGTATCCTCTATCACTTTGCTATTTCCTTCATTTTGGAGTCCTTGGGGATGCTATCGAAATGATGGTAGGGACCAAAGGGCAATTGATATTTTTGTACATTGAAAGAGCTGCTATTATCCTTTAACAGGAAAGCAAACTTCATACAGCAGTTTCAGGAACAATAGAGGTCGTTATCTACCAATTCATAGTTTCAACTTTGACAGTGAAGATTCTCAATGGAAAGAACCTGGTAGCAAGAGATTTTCCGTCAAAATTGTCAGACCCTTACTTTCACATATCATTGCGACCCGACTGGAATAATAATGGAGTCAAGATGTCTCCAGTGATTAACGGTAACATCTGCTCCATTACATCGTTTCTTATAGTGAAGATTAGGCCAGTTAGCTCTCGTTCAGTGTGATGTTATCAATTCTGCCTTTTGATGTGAATGATTCCCGGAAAAATCATTCATTGGAGGAGAATTTTTGAAAAGATGCTTGTAGTAGAAAAGATCTTTCCAATAAGATATTCTTCCATCTAGTAAAGCTATTTTAGAACTCCCTTAGAATAATACACACTATAGATAGTGTTTTTTTTAGAAAATAGCTGTCAATAAACATTAAGTAAAGTACTTATTAAATAGGATCATTATGCAAAGTTCTTGAATATAGGTACTGTCTTTAATTTTTGACACTCGTTCAGTATTGATGTACTTGTTACTGTCTTTCAGGGCATCTGCTAATTCTCTAATCAGAATTTGAGCGAGTTTGGACCCCTTTTATCTTATGGTAATACCACAGAATAGATTATCTATTCTGTGATAACACACTACATCTTTGATGAAATGTAGCCTTCTTTTATTAGCAACTCTGAATCCATCTTGGCCCAGTGGTGATTCATACATGTTTTCATTGTCATCAAGCCAACTTCAGCAAACCACTCTGCTCATTGATGTCTATGACAAAGATATTTCTGATGCTGATGAATTCGTGGGTGAAGTAACCATCAACCTAGCTTCAATCCCAGGAATTTTAACTGGAACTGTATCACAGACTTACCAAGTAAAACCAAAGGTATCACAGCGAATAATAGTTGTTTTCTGTGTGATTTTCTATATGGAATTAAGTTATACAAAGAATTGCTTATGTATGCCAATGAAAGCAGTTTTATTTGAAAACAGGTAAGATGTATCCAAATGCATTTTTTAATCTGGGAGGAAATCATTTGATAGATTTAGTGAGATTTTATCAAAAGATTTTTTGAGACAAGATATTGTGCGTTGATACTCATACTTTTAGTAAAATTTCTTGTCTATCGTTCTTTTACTAATGTTCAGCCAATTTGCAGTTTCAAATTGCCAATAATTACACCATCCAGAAAAGTTACAAGCTAGAATATTCTGGACCGTTATGCTATTTCATCTGTCAATACATTATTCACCAGTGTTTCTTCCCTGTCTACATATTCTGTCTCTCCTACGCAGGGGTATGATACAATTTGGACAAGCTCATTTGTGGCAGGTCCCAACAGCATTACAGATTTGCAGCAAATTCTAACAACACAAATTTCAACTGTTCAAACGCTCATGACACAAGCAGAAGCAGCGGTAACACGGGCTCAAACTGCTGCCAATACGTTGCAAACTCAATCTGCATCACTTACATCGTGAGTTGTTATCTTTTGTCTCAGGTGGGGTGCAAACGTCCAATATATATGATAATGGTCAAGAGATAAAGCCAGCATTTTCTGAGCCTTGGAAAGTACTTTAAGTTCCTAAAAAGAATGAACTATATGTTGCATTAATTGGACAACCCGTCATAAGCGTGCATGCAAATAAGCACTTCGCTTCCTCTGACAGCCGACAAGAGCACTTTTTATGTCAATTTGGTCTTTTTCATATACCTTTCTCTCTTCACATTTCCCTACAGATCATTTTCTTCAGCTAAAACGCACGCTTCAGTTGCTGTTAATGCTGTCAACAAATATCGGGAAGTTTATAAGCTGATAAACGGTTCGTTAGAAGCAACAAATGCAGCTAACAAGACATCAAATGAGATATTGACTTTGGTGAGATTTATGACTAAATTTTCTATGAATTGAGAAGATGGTTTCAGCTGTTTATTCTTTAGTAACTCACCTACAATTCCAAAAGTGTTTTAAGTTAAAGGCATAATACTCTTAATCATATTTATTAGTCTTATATTATATATTTATGCTCTTATTTATTAGTACTATCTAACATATATTTGACCTTTTACTTTAGAAATTTCTCTTTATTTTTTTATGTCATTCCCATCTGTAGTTTCATATCACCGGATTTTATTGCTTGCTAATATCAAAGAAATTCATTTCAGTTCTAACTCAGAGTGGTTGTGCTCCCTCCAAGACCTTTCTTGCTCCATCTTCTTGCAAATATGAAGGCCAGGATCTTTCAGTTTCGAATCTTCTTGCTAAGGTCTAGTCCTCTCTGATGCAAGCTGACTTTCTTATTCTAACCTAAAGCCATAATTGATCGTTCATGTCATCAGCCAGCCATTGCTGACTTTTCTCTTTTCAATTCAGGTACAAAATGTGTCATTGTCAAACCTACAATCAAGGGCTGATGCTGCACTTCTGGAGTCTCAGGCTTTCCTCTCAGAGACTAAAGCCAGAAATACTGCGTATCCTTGTAAGTAGGAGCAGATTTCCTTTAAAAATCTCCTTTTGACATGAATTGTGAATCATTTTGAACTCAAATCCACTTGCATAATGTATCTACTTATGGTATTGTTAATGGAACATCTATTTTTATGACAGTACACAAGCCCCTTAACAACTTATGTCATTCTTT
Source organism: Mastigias papua (assembly GCA_964019165.1). Taxonomy (NCBI): domain Eukaryota; kingdom Metazoa; phylum Cnidaria; class Scyphozoa; order Rhizostomeae; family Mastigiidae; genus Mastigias; species Mastigias papua. The sequence continues at coordinate 6,433,712 of OZ025282.1, read as the reverse complement.
TACTAAATGAGAAGTTTTCTGTTAGTATTGCAGCGGAGCACCATATAAGATTGGCTTTTTTAAACTCTGCTTCAGAGGTAGATCCAGAGTTTGGATTTTTGAAAGAAAATTTTGGGGGGATTTTTCTTATAGCCACGCCCAACTAAGACTTTTAGAGTGCTCTAGGGTGCTCAATTCATATCTTATTCATTTTCTGCTCTTACTCATATGGTACGTCTCTGAACCCAATTGTTTGCGATATAAAATATTACTGTTTGGGGGCCATCACCCCCGGCCCCCCTTGAATCTGCACTTGCTTTGCTTCTCACTGTCTATTTGATATTATGCATATAATACTTATCCTTGTTTTAAAATTTTACAATGCTACCGTATAATAATAGAGAAACCTGAATTATACGGGTTTAAGTTATTATCGGAAGTTTATAAAATTTATGACAATGTATTCACCTGTTATCTCTGACGCATATGTACTTATGTGCCAACATGCCATATCTCTACAGCGCTGCAGTTCTATTTGAGATCAGAGACGATTGGTAGCAGTGGCATTTCAAACCCGCCCCGTTCGATCATCGAGATTGATGGCAAAGATTACAGTAAAAATCTTGATGGTTTTAACATTGCGACGATTGATATTTTAAGTGGAGTTGTTGAATCGTCAGTCAATTTTAGAGTTGATTCCGATCAATCAGCCGCGTTGCCTTTTATCCAGTATTTGCAGAGAATTCCAGGTACCCATTCCATGCCTTTGCTCATTGGCTTGCATATATTGGTAACATTTAACTGTAACGATCATTCTAGAAGAATGTACAAGCATACCTGTGTGTTTTACGAGCATCTTGCCATTTTTAGATCAATGGAAATATGACTATTTGTTCCAAAATGAATAACTATATGTAAAAAGCCCTTGTGCTAGTGATTTTAGACCTCGTTTCTCAAGCATTCAAGGACAAATGCTTATTAAGTTTATTCATTTTTAGAAAAACGAGTTAGCAAATAGATTTAAATAAGCTGGTTGAACTAAAATAGATACTTGAAGTAACACTGTTGAGCACATTCTGCTAGACTGACAGGCAAGCCCAGATGACGCAGCATCTCTCCTCATAAACACGATCATTGTTTCTGTTTAGGTAAGAAGATAGTAGCCATGGTAAAACAGAGCCAAGGAGAAGTATCGACGATTTATCAGACGCTACTTTTCGGTGAACTGATGTCCCTAGGTGCCATACCACCAATTATAGGTGAGGCAAGAGGATCCTATGCGTTGCTTGGCTACAAGAGGGGAGTTGGAGAAGTAATTAGCTGGATACAGCAGGTTGGAAAAAACAGTGGACAAGGAGTTAGTGAGATACGAAAAGCCATCCCGCTTCAAAGTAAGACTCCAAAAAAGTTATCAATCACCAGTTATCATATGAAAATAAGAAGCAATGGAGGTTAGGCCGTGGAGAAAATGAAATCTAAAAATTTGATCATGAGTAAACTGATATTGTACAAATCGGGTTCAACTTGTTGACTTATTGAATCCAAGGTTAACAGAGAGTAACTGCTTTTTAACGATTATCAGCGCATTTTGTCTAGTTTCTAATCGCTGAGTTTAAGCAACATTTAATAGATAAACACCACAATAAGCATTTCTATTACACTTTATCAATTGTACATAGGCACAAGTGACTGAGAATATTGTGCACATCCTACGTAGGGTCGATTTAAAACATAGCATTTTTACAGAATAATATGCTAATAACACAATAAGCTCTGATCCTAACAGATGTGTTGCTGTAAACTCTCTGTTAGACTTAAAGTATTCCGTGCTTGTCCAGCTTTAATAATTGTAGCTTGAAACTTATAAGCTACTTTTCAAATGTAGGCACTTTAGCGGATTTGATTGGATTGGCAAACACAACGTTTCAAAGTGCGTGGCCCACCTGGCAGGAGGTTAATAGACGATTCACCCTATTAAAAGCCGTCAACGAAAACTTCCTTCTCACCGAATCTACAGGTAAGTGTTTATTGTAAGGTTCAAGATTGATTGTACCTTTTTCATAGATCCTCCATTATTCCTTACATTTCCCTATATTTTTTCATTTTAGCTCAATATCAATTTCGGCTGGTAGAATATTTTTGTAAAGCTATACACTTACCAAGATGCTTATCTTGTTATCGCTATCATTAATAAAGTATTATCATGAAAATTCATTTCAGTTGGTAGGTATTAATAGCATGACTAATTTATACCAGCTAAAGTAACATAACAAAGACAACAATCAAAACTAAATTAAAATGTGCACGACATAACGTAGAAATATTTATAAATTACTGTTGGATACATCTGCTTCCGTTTTCATAGCTATAACCTTTCAACCTTCACTGTGAATAGGCTTACTTTTGAATCAGTGTATTAAGCTGTTTTTGCTGTCTGGAAGTACCTATCTCCCATGTCCTCACTGAACAAAAATGCGTCGTACTGCCTAGTTACAGGGTTTTCCATTTTCCATAATATCTATTTTCCGGTTATGCACCTAAACTTGTTTTCTTACGTTGCAGCAACCCTTGTCCAGTCCTCTTTACAAACTGCCAACATACTTCTTCGACAAGCTAGGCAATCTGCTTCCCGAATTCTGACAGAGGCGATGCAGCACAATAGGACAATTTATGACACCACTTTAAAATACAATCAGATTGTTTACAGTGCTGGAAATGCCTCAGCGATGATTGCAAATGCCTCATCATCAGGTACTTTTGTTGCACTTAAATTTGCCTGGCGATTCAAGTCTGATCAATGAATCCCTGCTTACATTTGTAACAGTAAAGATAAAGTATGCAAATGCTTTAGTGGGCGTCAAAATCAGATTAGTACGCGTCGAAACAGATCCAACAATACAAGAGTCAGATAATAGTAGACTCTCCATTTTAAATGATAGACGATCCATCTGTCATTAAAAGTTGATAACTACCTTTACATGAAATATTTTACAGCAAAGAATACCATATATGCTCGATTTCTTCCATTTTTGCTCTATATTTTCAGTTGAGCAATCTTTCAGAGCATTATTGCCGTTGTACTTTATTACATATAACATTGCTTGATGTGAAAGTGATTGATACCGTTAGATATTTATGAATACATACAAATAAATATTGATGTTTATTCACAAGAAGGAAATTCTTGGATCTAAAAGATCAATCATTCATCCTTCTTGAGACTAACATGTACGTAAGACAAGACAGCATGTTTACACATAAGCTTACCATCTATAGATGAAAATGGCTGCCACTACTATGTATTTCTGCATTATCACGTTTTACTTTCAGTTTCACAAGCAGAAATAAAACTGCCTTCTCAATTAAACAATGTGAATGCAGCAAAAACATTGTACACACAAATGAACGCAACGGAGATATCCCTGGAGAGCAGGGTTTTGTCAATAGAAGCCAAGCTAAAGACAATGAGAACTTTTGCTCAGAATATTCCATTCAGCATACAATTTGCAGCAGCAGATGCAACTGTCTATCAATTACTCGGGTACAGTCAAAGTGTAACAAATGCCTTCTATAATGACGTCGGATTTGATATGAAAGCGAATTCAAGCAGAGGTGTAATTTTTTACATACTCTCAGAACCTGGTAAAATGGTATGTTAAATAGATTTAAGATTTAGAGCTTACTATAGATGTGCATTAATAATGTAGTAAATAAAAATAATGGGAATTATCGCAAAATGTATAAATTAGAGTTAAAGATATGGTGAACGTTAATGAGAAGATATAGCATCTAGTATGCTGAACAAACGTTTGAAAAATAATCTTTGTGTTTGAATGAAAAAGATTCGTTTTAATAGATCTAACTGAAATATAATAAAGGAATTAACAATGTCTAGCCCTGTTGATACACAATCACTACACCAATAGAAATGAGAACTTCTCTTCATTACAGAGATATAGCATTGGTCTTTATCTTCAAGATGGGTATTTGCATCTAATTTACCAACTTGGATATGGACAAACAGTGATCAGGAACAATATGAAAATAAACACGAACCAGTGGTATAATATTTATGCGGCGAGGTAAAAGATGAATTGAATTCACATTACTATGCAAAAATGTGCCTAATATATTAACGCTCAACAACACAACTTGATGCTCAATAAAGACACTGAAAACCGTGAAAAACGTGACAATACGATTTCAAAAGTCAATGTACTAACTGAAGAGTGACTTAAACATGCTTTCATACTGGCATAGACAAGCACTATTGTTAGATAAAACTGTACATTGACGTAGTATGTTGCTTTTATCCAAGCAGCAAAAGTACTTACTGTTCACTCTTTCCTTTTACTAAGGCAAGGCAGAAGTGCAACTCTAACTGTTCGTGATTCAAATGGCCTAATCATAACAGCCCAAGGTCAATCAATTTACTCCCAAGATACCAGCACAATGGGGTTTTCATCCACAAGCCGTGTATACCTTGGCGGTTTTGCTCCTGGATTTATGGTAAGATTTCTCTTTACATAGATTCAGATATCCAGCAGTGGATACTATCCTTTCTAATCACGAAAGTGAGATACCCTGTTATGAAACATATTCTTGTAATAAATCCCAATTAACTATGATCGTGCCAAACAGCAATGAAAGACAAGTGTCCTATGACAAAAACAGGAATTTTAGCAATATGCGAGGTGACAAATATACTATACAGCTGCAACACATTTACTATGTACTCTATTAGCTGACTGTCAACCCAAAGTTATAGACTTAATAAGATCCGATTTCTGTGCATTATTGCTCAAGTATGGATGCAAGAGTTATGTACGCGTGTAAAGACTAATATGAATATAAATCCACTTGCCTTCAGCATGTCCCCCAGTTTTTCTCTTAGATCAATTTTGTAATTCATTCAAATATGAGCAGAAAATTCTTGAGGATGTGTGAGATTTCTAGCAAGGTATAATTCATTGTTACGTCATACCATTCCTGATTGCATAGCTGTTTAACACCGTTCCGATTGCATCATATTTTATTCTACGCTGTACTAAAGGCGTGGGCCCAAAGAGTGTGGACCATCAAATTCTCTCCTAATCTACGGTGGCTGGTACCGCCATGAATGAGTCATTAATACTACTCTTATGTTTTAGACAAGTCTGGTTATTTTGTATGGCCAGTACAGTGGAGTCATCGACAACCTCCTTATCAATAATATGAAATATAATCTTTGGGGCTACGCATCCTTCTCAGGGAGCCCCAAATACTCGACAACACGTTATGGATTTAGAGCCGCAATAACTGGCACTGGGGTGAGCCTATTTGGAAATGGTTTCATCCGCCACGGGGTTGGAAGTTTCAAAATTGATGCTGCATATTCCCAAGCTCAATTTGAATTTCGGACGCTTAGGAGTGATGCTGTCATTCTTGGTGTTACAAACTCTTCTGGATCTTTTATCTACGCATTGTACATCATCGGCGGAAAATTGTTATTCCAGTTTTCTTCGGGTGTGGGACAGAATGCAGCTTTAATGACTCAGAGGTTTGCTTCGATTAATTGCTATTTTGAAGATGATTTTTCTCTATTGATTACAATAGCTAAATGAAATTTCATTACAATGATGATGATGATAGCGATGACGACGGTGCTGATGGCGACATTGATACCCATGACAGGGGTGAGTGAAATTGGGGTACATGTAATGGAATTCCTCTTTCAAGACTCTTTGATGTGTACAATTGCAACACTTGAATATTATCAACTTTTTGAGTATCGTATATAGCTGCGGGGGTAGTTTTAAATAAGTTTTTACTGTTTTTTATTTATGATTTACAGGAACACATATGCAGATGGCAGATGGTATAAAGTCAGTATGACGCGAACATCAATCAATGCGACATTCTCGGTATCTATGGTCGGATCAACAAATCCTATCCACACTGAAACAATAAATGTTTTTGCACAAACAGCCCTTCCTGCAGGATTCCAAATCATGTTTGGAGCACCACCTACGACAAAGTAAGCTTGAATGATTTGAAACTAAAAACTTGCCGGAGAACAGCAGGATTATTCTTATCAATTATCTTTAAGCATCACATTCCACCAAAGCATGGCAATGATCGCTTGATTTTTTAGCCTCTTCTTAAAATAACACCAGCATCTGTTCTTCCATTCCATAGATGAATCCACTAAGGCACCATTGGAGTTCAAAATTCCAGATTTAGTTCTATTTTCACTCTTTCTTTATAATTACGGTATGCCCAAACATGAGTGGGATATATCAAGCTTAACATTGCAAACTTTCAAATTTCAGTTCAGCTGGTCTGCCAACAACTGTTGCTTTTGCGGGCGACATTCGCTATTTGCATCTCAGTGCTTTTGGCACAAGACAAATGTTGTCGCGAAGTTTCAATTCCGTTGATCGACTTGCTGAGTCAGGAGTGAGCTATTATGGTATGATCGACACCCAAGTAAGTCTTACATCGCAGCAAAGCTCCTCTTATGAAGTATTGCGTTAAGGAAATCGCGCCAAATAGAACTCTTTCTGTCAACAATGAACTTCCCTTTCACAGCCTGACTCATATTTTTATAGAAGTTTTATGAGGCGACTGAGCAGTATATCGACATCACTCTTTGACTATTATCACACATCTATGCTTTTTGAGCTCATTCCTTCATGGCTGCAGTTATTATGACATCTGTAATTCTGTGCCTGCCTGGTTGAGCACACTTTGTCAAAGGGACATTAATATTTAGCATAATTAATGCAGTGTTTAATTTGGGCTCTTAATCTATGAGCATTGGCCTGTTAATGTTTGTCAATTCACTATGGCATCACTTTTTATGCGATTGGATATTGATTTATAAATGGAAATTTACTGAATAGCTAATCAATCATTTTACACTCTGTTCATTATCTCAGGTTGTTTCGGGGACCAGATTTTACGGTTTTATGTGGTGGAAGAACTTTGGATCATATGCATCGTTGATTCCAGGAGATATAAGTTTAATTACATCAATATCACTTGTGTTCAAGACGAATCAGCTGACAGGATTGATAATGTACAGCACTGAAAACGTAACTGCGATCAATAATAGTTATTGATTTTCGTTTGTCTACCTGGTCTATATGTTAATTGACTGATTGATCGATTGATCGATTGATTGACTGATTGATTGATTGACTGATTGGTCAATTGATTGTTTGATTCTGTAATAGTTATACGGGGTGGAACATTCAATGTATACTGTTATACAATGCACCCTGCTTCAAAATCCATTAATGGTTTGAATGAAATAAAATAAATACCATATATACAAGTCAACTGCAAGAAATATGAATCGGTTCCGAATTATATATGACTTAAATATAATTATAAGAAAACGTTGAACAGAAAGGATATCTGCCTAGCTCATTCAGTTTGCAATGCTCTCTTTAGTGTTCTAAAAGTAAGGAACAGTCTTGTGTTTTTGAATACAAACGATTTCGCATTGTTGTACTTTCATACGAGAAGCATTTTGGATCGTAAGCAAATTCTTGCAAGGAAATTTCTCAAGTATTTCGTCTACCCTAAAACAGTTCCACAAGGATGCTTTCTTGTGACAATACTAATCATATTGCTCATTTAATTACAGAATCACTATTTACGAACTCAGAGGACGCAAGTTTACTTTTATATGGCATTGTTTGGTGGCAATTTGGTTTTAATACTGCATGACAGTAATTTTGCAACAATGGCGCCTTATGTCTCCCAAAATCTAACTCTTTGCGATGGAAAGTGGCACACTGTATCGCTTACCTACTTATCCTCAAGGTTCGTCCTATCTATTTTGTGAATTTATGTACTTACTAACCCATTACCATTCCTTACTGCTAACACTTGCATCCTAGGGAATACGATAAAACTTGCCATTCAGATATGACTTCTCCAGTCTTCTAAAGATTCCTCTCTGTTTATATCCAGGTGCATTTTTGTGATAATCATCTCTTTTTTCTAGTTTGAACTATCAATTAATCGTTGACAGTATTGTTATTTACACTGGATGGTTTGGGAATTTCAAACGAGAAATAGCAGCAAGCAATCCTTTTTATTTTGGTGGTGTTCCGACCTCACTCAACATCCCCTTTTCGGTACCAACCAAGACATCACTCACAATGGATGTTCAAAGTTTTCTCATCAATAACAGGTTTGATTTTTGTTACTAGAGAATAACATGACTTGGAGCAATATTTTCCTTTCTTGTTTGTGCATCTAAGGTAGCTATTTTAATTCCTAAAATATGATGATAGCCTTTAGGATTTATTGCTTCTCAAAAGGAGAGACGGAAGCATAGCTGTCAAATGTTTAAGAACCCTGTCAGGTCTATTTTCTCCTAACCTAATTGACCAATCTTCATGCAGGATTCTTTCTGACCGCACATGCAAAGACTAGGCCCATCTTGCATTATGATTGGTCAATTAGGTAAGGAGAAAATAGACCTGAAAGGGCTCTAAAACATTTGGCGGTTATGCTAGAGATGGGTATTTCTAACTTTGAAGTAATACTTCTTGTTCTTGAGTGGCGTCAGCAGCGACCTGAATCTTCTTGCGTTAGTATCTCTCCGTTAAGCCTTAATCATACCTTCTAGACTATTGCTACAAATGACCATACCGTCCTCACTCTGATCGATGATACAAACAAAAAGATTTGCTATTATGTGTTCTATTTCAGGTTACAAAACTTCCATCAGAGCACATCATTTGGTGTCTCCTATGCTGGGGTCCGCCCAAGTGCTTTTGCTCCCCAACCATCCGGCCCACCTCCCTCCTGTGGTGCAGGCTTTCCATCATTTGTCTATTCCACTGATGCTAATCAGATTCAGTTTGGACAACTTCCATGGACGAGTAATCAAAGCTATATCGGGTATAATTTGACTGAATACCAGAAAGGATTTTGGAAGACAAGGTAAGAAAGCATGAATTTATTGCATGTAAAATATTACATAAAGCTTCAAGTATCTAATTAAATACTAGCATTGAATGCAACAGACTGACAAAAGCAACAAATTCAATAAGCCTTACACTATCATGTTTTTTTAGCTTTGTTCTGACATTGGACTTTAAAGCTACTTCAAAGGATGGAGTAATGCTCTACGTTGCTGATAGCGAAACACAGCCAAGGAAGTACGTCTCCCTTGAGCTTGTTAATGGAAAACTACAGTTTTCGTTTAGTCTTGGAGATGCCAGTTTAAAGGTAACCACGCAGGGTGACTATGCAGATGGAAAATGGCATTTGGTACGTGAAATTTATAATACTTGTCCTGTCTCTATTGTACTTAGATGTGGTATTCTATCTTGATAAGAGCAATTCTATTGAGCTTCCCAGTATTACCATCTTGAATTTCATTTCTCAGGTTATTTACCAATTCACCTTTTTTGCTTACTCCTCTATCATTTCTATTCGCCAATTAGCATACCATATTTAAAACTTCTCGACACTTTTACAAACAACGTGTTTCAATTTCAGATCCATATGCTCCGACTTAGTACATTTGGTGCTATTCTGTTACCGGCCTCTCAGGAATACCAAAGGGGTGTTGTATCATCATCGTCACCAGACATTCTTGTGAACACTCCTTTATATATCGGTGGTTTGCCGTACTTACTGAATGTGACTCATTTCAACAACCGACGGATTGCATTCACTGGATGTCTTAGGAGATTCGAAGTGGCATCCTCATTTCAGTATTACTTGCTAAATCTTGCCGCACCGGACCTGCGTGGCTCGTCAGCAGGAGCTTCATCTTGCTACATGAATGTGGAGCCTGGCATATATTTTAATGGTTCTGGATGGATTCATTATGGTACGATGCAAGGATTAACATTTAATTCTAGAGTTGAAGATTCTTTTCAAAATCCTCCTATTTCTGGTGCTCTATTCCGCTATCGTATTAAGTTCTGTAATTTTTTTTATTCCGATTTGTTTTCAGATACAAACTACCAACTCAATGCCTTCGCCAACATTTCATTGAGTTTCAAGACAAACAAGCGATCGGGCGTACTCTTCTATATGTTTACGAACGACACGCTAAATGGTGCAGGTATAGCACTTGTAACGTTATATTAACAATAATTATATGATGTAAATTATAATGATAATCATATAAATGTGATGTGCAAATTGCTATATATATTTATAAAAATTATTAGCATGATCTCTAAGATTACTTCTTCTGTCTACCTATTGCACGTCAGTGGTACTTTTTACTCTGCATAAACATCACGATATTCATGAGGCTTCTTCCTCTTTGGAACTCATTGTGTTCTTTTGTAGATAACTTCACAACCAGAGCTAAGTTCATTGTTGCTGAAATTAATCAAGGCAGGGTAAGCCAGAGATTTCTACCCAATTAAAGCTAGTGGTGAGGGCTTGCTATTAAGTTTACCATTTCATGGAATGGCTCAATGTTTACAACAACTGAAAGATGTTCGAAATATTCCCATTGATACGTTGGCAGTAATTGCCTCTTCCAGATTTAGGACACATTCTGTTATCAATTACTTTGTTTTGATGTTTTTTTTTTATATTAGTTCTATTCTATGCATATTTTGACGGATTCTGTCTTTTAAACTCCTAATAATGTCCATAGTAAACAAACCAAATAAGTCTTCTTCAGATCTTCCCTGTGGTTCTAGTCTGTATTGGAAGTTTGTGATGCATTTGTGCAAGGATACCAGCAAATTCAAGTCATCTTGGGAGAATTAATTGGATTTCCAGATATTTCTCATTTCAGACTATCGTGTTGGGTTTACGTATATTCTCATCACCTTGTGCTCACTTGTTATAGACTACCTGCGATTGTACTGAATGAGTTGAAAAAATGATATTAGACACTAAAACTTGATTTCATTTCATAGATTGATGTACATTACAAACCAGTTCTAAATGAAACATTTGAAACGATCTCATGGACCGACGCAAATTCCAATTCATCTTATCTGATATGCGATCAACAGTGGCACAATCTTGAAATCAATATTCTTGAGACCCTCATCTCCATTAGCGTAGATTCTCAAACGACAGTATTACCTCTGAGAAGAAGTGATTCTTTCAGCGGTAATTTGTATTTTGGAGGAGTTCCCAGTAAGTATAGTCGAGATTTTATATATCACCATATCATATCATATCATGTCATATCATATCATATCATATCATATCATATCATATCATATCAATCATATCATATCATATCATATCATATCATATCATATCATATCATATCATATCATATCATATCATATCATATCATATCATATCATATCATATCATATCATATCATATCATGCTATATCACCTCACATCATATCTTTATTTTACAAACTTTCGTCTTTTGGTTAGGCTTTCTGATAACCAAAGTTCGATTGAGATATCCAGAAATAATAGCCACCTCAATTTAATACATATAGAAAACTAGTTACTGAAGTCTTCTATTATGCTCTATAGAATACTCTCCAGCGTACTATATTTATGTGAAGTTATCCTAAACTGAGGTTTTAGCTGCGAATTTTTTTTGTCTCATTGTGTGTATGATCCTATAGACATTTAATAAAGTTTTAAAGGAATGTGTAATTGTATTGTAGATGGCATCTTAAAGCCTGGAAGTTCAGCCAGACATTTTGACGGTTGCTTAAAGTCAATTGCTTTTGCAACTAGGCTGTCACTTAGTGCGTCAAGGAATGGGGAAAATGTTCGTTTAGGCTGTCCAATATCCAACTCAACCTGATGTCTAATTCTAAGCGAATAGCGATGATATTGCAGAAAATTTATGCTGATCAAGAGCAAAATAACTTTATTGTGGACAATGTTACTGTAAATCAAATTATCTTTATCATGTGTGTTGAAAAGACCAGCCGTCATTTCGAAAACTGACCAGAGCTGTGATAAATCTGAAAAGAAGTAAAGTTTTTGCTTTTTTTTTATTGTAAGGCCTTTCCTAGGTCATTTTAGTAATTTTCCTCTACCAGTGGAACAGACAGGGTAATTTGGGAGGATCGAAAGCTTTTTAGATTAAAACCAGTGAAGATTTTTAGCAAAATAAAGCATGAAATACAAAATTAGAAATGAGTTTCATCTTCTACAAGCAGTGTCACTAGAACTTACCATTAGATCCTAGCCATAGTGGATCTCTGTTTTTTCTAGATCACAGCTCAATTGCCGATAATTTTACTCATGACTATCAATTTTAATATGTGCGTGGCTGCGCCAACTTATCCCTTTCCCAATACCTCTACCCTCTAGAGACTTTTCTTGCGATTTTATAATGTACAGATAAGAGATTTTGACATACTGGTTCATAACTTTTTATACCTGATGAACCTCTTATTGCTGGCATACATTTCAATATGAATTGCAGATAATTCTTTAGACCAAATTCATCAAAATGAGTCTGATCTATTGTATATATTAAGCCAGTTGAGTAGATAGCATATAATTATTTGATAACAATGAAATCTTTTTTGTTGCGATTGCAGAAACTGATAGAGATAATTTAGACAAGCATACAACCGAGATAAAGCAAATTCCTTGTCATAATAATATCTTTTCAATACTTCAGCATTGAAAATATTAACTGTACATTATATTGAAGAGCTGTAGAAAGCAATCAGTTGGGTCTTAGATATAAAATCCAGAACGGCACCTTATACCTACAGCTCCATGAAACCCAATTTGTATTTTGTGTCTCACCGTTGTATAGCTTGCCGATTGAAATTAGTCATAAACACTATTGAGGAGCAACTTTAGATATATGTAAGAAATTGCATAGAGGAGCATCCCTATCCAGATTAATGAGGTGATCCATATCAATAGCAAGGCTTTGCAGGGATTTCCCTTAAATTCATGAAATGATCAAATCCATTTCATGCTAATTTTGTTCCCGTCATGCATAGTGATTTCCCAAAAGGGGAGGCCTTATGGATTGCGATCGTAAAATAGAGTGATGCAAATAAACTCTCAAGATGCAGATTACGGGCCGACAGCTGATAAATCTCCCTTCTTTCCTCTCTCATATATTCAGTATTATATTGAACTACCTTCTGATTTATGCTGTTGTCTGTTGATGAGAAGATGGCTAGAAAACTGCGAGGAAATACAGTAATAGTATTGGTTAACGATTTGGAAGAAGCAGAGTTAAGAACGGTGCAACTGGGTGGGAGCTGGGGGCTTCAACCCCCACTATCTGTCATCCAGTGACTTTTTTAGCCTTACTCAAGCAATTTTTATTGCTTGTAGCCCCCACTTTTTATGTTAGTCTCCACGTTTTATTCGGCAGCGTCGTGCCTGAGAGTAGAATTAAGTACATGAATTCTAAAATTAGAATGGGGGTCAACAAACTTTTACTACATTAATAAATTGTGGGAGGCAAGGTGAGTTTCCAATAAAACTAGTTAATATAACAATATAACAATAAAACCAGGTCGCAAGCCCAAGTTACCCAGGGTCACCTCTCCTCTCTTTTTAGAGATCGGTGATGTTAACAACAGCAACCGCAACACAGTCATTATTTACGAGGCCAGCCTCAAAATCGCCACTTGGCTTAGGCCTAAAGTCACGCAGAATGTAATTAAATCAACACTGAGAATAACAGTTTGATTCTAAACCTTTGATGGAAATGAAATCAAATACATCTGTAGATATGCAAACCGAAGAAGAAGGAAAACTAAAGGATATAATGCCCATATTTTGGGACTTGGCATCTGTGGATGAAGAGAAGAGAATAAAAAGTGCTGTCGATCTAATTTTAATTCTGAGAGAAAGGGTTGAAAGACTTAAAGGAAACTTCAATGAAAAGGTATATACATATGGAAAGAGTGCACTTTATATTTCATAATATCTAGATATAAATTAATAGTGAATCTATGCTAAAAGCTTGGACGCAATTTGAGGTACTTTATTGGGCATATGCAAAAGGAAATCCAGATGATTATGAAGAGTACCAGTAGTGTGAGCAGGGCCCTATAGGGTAATATCCTCAGAATGGAAGTAAAACAATAATAAAACTAGTTAAGTGCGCAAAAAGAAGACGCTGTTCCATAGATAAATTTTCCTTTTCAATACACTGAAATGTTTTATTAACATGAAATAAGATATTAGAGAAGAATCAGGCTAGTGAATTCATATATACGAATCGTATTTTAGTAAAACTGGCCTGATGATATCCCTATTTTACAGGAAGTTCCAGATGAACTAAGTTACACACTCAAAAGGCTTGTAAAGGGCTCAGGTTCGTCAAGGAGTGGAGCAAGACAGGGGTTTGGCACTGCCCTAGCTGAAATTCTAAAGAACTTTGGTGAAGTAAAGTTCACCATGATTTATGAACTGATGAATGAGCACCTTGCTGTAAAGGGATCTTTTGAAGCTCAGGTATTTTTGAGGCCTTTTTGCTAGAAGCCATAATGTTGATAATCTCTGACCAGGTTGGACTTAATTATTAGTGATGATAGATAGGGAATGTGTGCAAAAGTGAGCCTTGCTAAATTTTTAGATTGTTTGTATTTACTTCAACAGTAATGTTTCAGTGATCTATAGAACAGATAGATAGACACCAAATGCTGTTTTTTATTTTGTTTTACCTCTAGTAAGTGCTTGAGAGCTTTTTGATATACCTGCTGATGCAATATTGTAATAGTAGTAAGTAATAGCAAAAGTAGTTGTGCCAGTACTGGTGCTTTGTCATAATAATTATCCTACCTCCATATTGTAGACTACTTGTCAATATTAGCATTTGTTTTAACAACACAGAAATTGGTAATGCTTTGATTGTGTGAAATTATATGCTATTAGAAGCTTGTCTGTTGCTTTTTGAACTGCATACTTAATTCATTTTATGGTTATGAGTTGTGCATGGTGCATATGAATTGTTGGAGTTTTTGCTTATCTGTAGGAAGAAAGGGATGCATTATTTGGTCAAGCTTTTTGCCATGCTGCTTTGGTCCAAGCATTGTCACCTGACATGGTAGGCATGAACACCTACATGTAGTATTTCAATCTTTCTTTTTGTTAACTCTCCTGACTGATAATAAGGAGACCTAAATTTATGGCTTTTTGTACTGTAGTCAGTTAATACTGAAAATATAATCATACAAATATATGCTTTTCCTACTTAACTAACAATGCTCAACACAGTAGTGGAGCAAAATACATAATACATATTAAAAAGCATAATGCAAGGTACAAAATACATATTTATGCCTGATGATTGTGCAAGCCACATGAAACCGATTATCACATAACTGAGTATGTTGCATTTTAGTTTTCTTTAACCTCTTGTACCTAATCCACCAACTGTAGCTAAAATGTGGTAAGAAAATGCAAAAAAGTAGACAGTAGATATGGCATTTGTTTTGCTTATCATATGTCATTCATTCCATTATCAATCATCTCATCATTTGCTAAGATATTGTGAATAGGGGGTCTTTGAGCCTTGGAGATAATCTTCAAAGTCTAAGTGTGTGTTCTCTTGCAGGAAAACTATGAAGATTTGGTGAAAAAAACTGCACAAGAATTGTTAGCTTTGATGAAAAAGAAAAGTTATCTTTTGGAGTTATGTACCAAGTTAATAGTTGATCTCATGGAGAAGGTTTGTTTTTTATATTTTCTATGATTTTTATGATACTTCTTGTTGGGGTGATAAATATATTCTTTTCCCTTGCTCATACAAATGTCTTTAATTGACCCTACAGGACCTTATTCTAAGCCTTTTTGTTAAGCATGTGGATTTTTATGTTGAGGGATTGACTTAACCATCCTATTTCCATGATTTTTCGTTTTTGCCCAATTCAGATGCTCTGCAAACAACAAACTTGCTTTTCTTGTCCTTTAGATTGATCAAAAGTGCTTTAGCAAGATTCTGTTTCCAATTTTAAAAAGTGAATTGGAAGGAGGTTGGGACAATTGCACACCTGAAAAATTTTGCATTGTGCTTAAAATAGAAAGGCTGTTCATGGTATGTCCATTTGACACTTTTATGAAATGAAATTATGCCATTTTTACAGTTACATTTGGTAGTTTTTCTCCAAAGTATTAAGGCTGAATTCTCAGTAAAATATTATTTTTGTTGTTTCTTTCCTCCATTTGTAATCTTTTATGGACATATCACAGATACTGATATCATCCCTTTGACTTTACACTGCACATCCAATAAGCAAGTTGTCATAAATGGTTTGGTTAACATATGAAAAAGTGCTTTGAAAAGTGATTACAAGGACGGTGCATTTAGCTTTGAAAAAAAGATAAGTTACTTGGTAGAATTTGATCAGAGAATCTGAAGCTGCTTATAATAAAGATTTGGAAAGCCAAATTTGACTTCAACTACAGTTTCATGAAGCAAATCTTTGAAGAAAATGCAATGTCATATAGCCTGAGGTATCGTGATAAACTGTGATTACCAAAAGTAAAAGCTACTTGGCTTAGAATCTGTATGTTCAGATTTATAGGAAAGATGAGTCGGAGACATCGCCATCAGAACCAAGAAATTCATTTGGAGACAACGCCATCATATGCTATTAATGTTGTATTCTATATTTCTTTTTCCATTGTGTTGTCATCCGTTTATGTATTCTTTTGATCAGTTGACTTAAATCATCTTGTGACAGCTGAATTTAGTTTAACATTAGTGAAATTAGTAATTTGGAACTTCATGATAATAGTACAATTTGAATATACAATCATAATAATGATGAAGATTAAAACCATCCACAGAAAATGAAACTTTTTCACCTTTTCTTTGATGTTGAGAAGCACATTATATAGCTGTTCCATGTTCATACATAAGAAACAAATCCCACGTGATCGGTCAATTTACCTTATAACAAGTTTCTCGTGGCACAATTCGCTTTCATTTTTGCCGTATATCTTGTAGTTTTTAAAGCAGCCATTATAAAGCGTTTGCCCTTGAGTAGTTGGCCTATTACACCACACTTATAACGTGTCGTGTCTTCAAGATTCTTATCTTTCTGTCTATTATACCGTCAAGTTAAATTCTGTCGTGATACCATTTTTGTATTAATGATAATTACCTTGTAACGTATTATCTGCTTTATTGAGGATTTCATTAAGAGCAAGAAAAGAAAAGTTTCTATTTAATGAACCTTTTTCCCTAGAAAATTTTTCTTGATGAGTTATTGCATCAAGATCAAGGCATTGAAAAGTTGGGCAGGGTTCGATTTAGCTTGTCCAATATTTGTCATTTACTGATCCTTTTTTCAAAAACATTGTACTGGCTTGACAGCTATTTCCTTACAAATGATAGAGGGTTGATCAGCTGGAATATAGACTGTCCATACTTTCACCATGGACTCCACGACGATTGCACCGACTTAGTGATTATTTCCAAACACATGGCCGTCATGTCTGCATGCCCTAACACTTGAGTTGGGTGTGCATTGTTCAGAATTTGCCAGCTTTTTTCGTGGAAAGAATTAACTGAATGCTTTTTGTGGGTTTCCTATTACAACCCCCTCCCCCCAATGTGTGCTCCTGGACATCACAGTTCTCCAGTAGTTTAGACTATATTGTAGATTTCATGGGGACTTTTAAGAATCAATTTGAATTTTGCAGGAAGCGGTTGGTCATCCCTACTTTGTAAATCAGTGGAAGTGCTCTAAGATTTTTGAAAAAGAGAATATGGACAGAATAGTGAAACCACTTATGGTATAAACCGCTTGATTTTCTGCATACGTTCGAGATTTTTGTCATTGTTTTGGGAGCTTCTTTCAATTTGTCATAACGATGCGGTATCAATGAACAATATTCAATAGACTGAAAGAACAATTTAACTGCAACTTCAGCGCAATGAGTGATGACTCATGATAGGACAACGTACTTTTGCATTGCAAAGCTGTTGGCGAATGTTGTCTTTTGCCCACCAGTGTGTTCATGTAACGTATAGAGTGACGTCAGCTGAAGCAACGCAGTAGAATAGTCATGAGGAGTGGTTTAAATTTGAAATTGTTGTATGAAGTGCAGTCCTATAATGCTAGCAAATACAAAGCTATTGAAATTAGATTTAAATTGCTAACTTTAAATAGGAGTTATATGTGATGCGCAGCTGAATTCATAGCTAGAAAAATTCTTATTTGCAACAAGCAGAAACTCAACTGCATACTACTCCATCGACTGACAATTTTTAATGAAGCCGAGACAGTATGACATTGGCAGTGCAGTCACAGATCTATGTCATAGTTTTGCATTAAGTATAATATATTATATTGTCATAGAATTTTATTCTCTGCAGGAATCAACCATAAATTCACACCCAAGGATGCATTTGGTCTGGGATGAAGTCTTTCCACGCATTTTACGAAATAGCAAAGTTTTGAAAGCATTTTGGCAGATTGTCGTTGAAGGTCTTATTAATTCTTCATGAAATTATTTTCTTCTTTGTCATTCAATTACATATTTTGCTTTTGATAGCAAACGTAATAATAATAATAATAATCATAATAGTAATAGTAATGGAAGCAGTCACATTTCATTCAATTATACTGCAATTACAAATCTCACTATTACAAGGTAGTTTGTAATTGGCTAGCCTGGGCTACAATACATGAAAAAGATCGTAAATAGTAGGTGTTGTATACAAAATGAACAAAAAAGAAAAAGAGACATAACAAAGGAATATTAAAAGTAAAATAGATCAGGTTGTTCCGTGATTTATTTCTGTAGCAGAAGATGTAGTAGGTTGTACGGATTGAAATTGCAGGTAACTTGGAAATGATAATAACAATAATAATAATAATGATGATGATAATATAGCGAAGCTTTAAATGGGATATACATTTAATCAAATGATGCAGTTATCAAACCTTGTCCTATGATGCAAGGAAAAGAAAAATCACTTATCAAAACCTATAGAATAATTATTTGATAAAACTTGACTATAATTGCAATGATTTTTACACGTTCCAGATATCTCACAAGTTTTAACTAAAGTATTTCTTTAGCAGTTGATTTTATTCAACTAAATTTATTTTTGATATTTTGGCACCTTTTATTCCAATAATTGTTCTATCATTGATTAACTTCAGATGGTCTCCTACAATCAACTCATGAAAGAAAGTTTCTAGCCTTCAAGGTCTTCCAAGAGTTGTTGGCAAGGGTTTCTAAACCCCAGGTAGGAATGAGCTCATCATAGGGTTCTACAATTACTTAACGCGAATCTTTCAAAACGACTTACACAGAGTGTGCACTCACTCTCGATCATTTGCATTCGTGCTACATTCAGTTGCAGCAGTAATCCATTTTTGATCTACTTGTTTGTAAAGGACTGGTGGAATGATACCAATGAGAGTTAAATTACTTTCTACCTTTGAAATACAGCAGTTGAATTTTATGCTAGGTCAAAAATTGTAGCTTTGTAGCATCTAGAAACACTTGGATATTGAAACTTTTTGTGCATTTCTAGGCTTCACTTGGTTTGTTTCAGGTGGAAGTTATCATCTCAGAGCGTCTGATGAGATCAATTATAAACAGCTGTGGTTCGGAGAAGAATTATCTTTATTCAGCTTCAAGGAATTTGGTAATTGCTAGATAGTACCTGCATAGCATACCTGAATAATGGCTATTCCTAAGCTAAATAAAGAATTCGATTTTAGATTTGTTTACATTTTCAGAGCATCGTTACCACTTTGATCACGAGATTCCCATTACTTCTTATACTAGGTATTGCAGACATTAATTCACAAGGTCCAGTATTTTGTCACATGGCCAACCTATTTGATGCTATTTTCAGTACATAGATTTATTTCTTGCTTACATCTCTGTTGTAGCTAACTTGTATTGCTTCTCAAGTAGCCAAAAATGAGAACGACGGAGTTGCACTGGCAACAATTATTCAAATTATTCAAAGGTACATAATTAACTGAATTGATACGACGGAGATTCCTTGAATCGAGGTTACATCTTCATCTGCATAAATTTAGCCACTTGTAGCTTTGAATTGGATTGACTTTTTGATTGACCTTTTATTGACCTTTTATTGACCTTGAATTGACCTTTTATTGACCTTTTATTGACCTTGAATTGACCTTTTATTGACCTTGAATTGACCTTTGATTGCTCTTTGATTGACCTTACACTATATTTATTTATAGCTTAACATCTTATAGCTCATTATGTTCAGTGCAAAACCAGTTGCTGTTTCAGATTTATGTTGTATTCTTGTTATATTGTTTCTCTCTTAGGTCTGGAACAATCTCATTTGATGTTATGACAAAAACGAAAACTATCGAAAGCCTGATTGGACAAGTATGTAGACATTTGAAAGCTTGCAATTGCTTTAGTGATTTTGCTCTTTGTCAGACCATGATTAGGATATTTTTTATTGGTTCTCTTTACTTTTGAGACGGATCAGATGTTTTCTATCTGATACAGTAAATTTAAAGTCTTCTAGTATGCTTATAGCATCATAGCATCGTACAGTATAGTGAAGCCATCAATAAAGAACAGAAAGGTCGTCCAGTAGTCTTATTTCTATTAGTGTTAGCTACTTGATTAGTGTATTTCTTTTGCAAGATTACTATGAAAAATGTACATTCTAGGATTAGCTGATCTTGCATTGCTTTTTTAGCTGGATCCATCAAGTGTGCTCAATTTCATTGCATGGTTGAAAGAAGTATTCTCGAAAGGAAAGGTTGAACATATTGGGGATGATAGCCAAAGGTTTATATTCGATTTTTGTATGCAGCAGTAGCTTTCTCTATTAGACAAATCATTTGTTGTATAAGATTTGCAGGTGCCGTTGTCTAAGTCACTTATAACTCCTCTGTTTTAGGCTGGTCACGTTATTTTACTATTAGACTTTTCATTCTAAACCAACTTGTTTTGCAGAAGGAATTCTAAGCTTCAATGATGGCATCGTACTTTTTTTCTTCAACTGATGTATTGCATTGCACGTCTTTATCTTTTTAGACTGCTAGATAATTTGTTATATTTCTTCAATCGTAGTGAAATAAAAGAAGAAACTTCTCAACATAGAAGATGGGCAGCATCCCAGGTATTTATACCACATGGCCATAATTTCTCCTTTCAGATAATCTGGAAATCCCCACCTTGCATTTCATTTTGTATTTTCGGGTACTATTTCCCATTATAATTATATCTTTCCTAATTTGACTATCTTGTTTCAGTTGCTAATTGTCGTCAGAAGTGTCCATTTGCAAAGGGACGAGACCTGGCTTTTGGATATCGCAAAATTTCTTTTCTTTAATGGTCATTTTCATACTATCAAAAAGAAGAGTAAAGCTGAGGTAATTTTGATAGTGTTTTTTTATTGATATATTTCGATTCTGTCTTATGATTTTAAAGTAACAGTTGTAGTACTTTGCATTTCAATTGTTCATAGCTACAGTAGTGGGCAAGGTCCTTGGAAAACGTATAAAAGAACGATGGAAGTTTTTCATTGTTGCCCCTTACTCACCCCGTAATCCCCCTATAATAATGTTGTTTTGTTTGTGAGACACTTGAAGTTGTGCGGGCGAAGTTTTCCATCATAGCATGTACTTCTGCCAAAAGCAACATTGTTTGGAGAAAGAGGAGGATGAAAGTTAAATGCAGAATGAAAGATGT